>CM051706.1:22028722-22091222 GCA_028022725.1 Lycodopsis pacificus | reverse complement strand
GAGTGAACCAGACAGACGCACCAACCAGATTAATATTATCATTTCACCCCAAAACAATGAAATACATATAGATCAGCTGATCTTGTATCCTGTCCAAGAAGCAAGTGTACATTCATGAAGTGACCATATTAAGGCATAACTGTAAAAAGCCAAACATGTTGTCAACATGTTTTTTCTCACTTCCTTGATTAGCAAGATAACAGGTTGGCAAGATGTGATGAGCATTTTAATGATTCCCTCTGAAGCGCCGGTGTTTAATCACTAGTTACTATAAAGATTAGTCCTGTTAGTAGTAGAACTACTTTGATGGGGAAAATAACACCCTTACTGCTGTCCTCTGCATTTAGTGTAATATTCCTTTCAAAAGGAACACACATTTTCATGAAGAAATGGAAACACCTGTCTGAATGTCTTCAGTCCTGCTGTGTTGTACAGAATGTGACTGTTATATTATTAAGCATCATAAACGTTTTTTATGTTTTCATAACTACACTGGTTTGCACATATTCCATTTTTTGTTGTCCCAGGTGAAATCACTTGAGCACCATCATGTGTTGTCACCAGAGCCCTGTTGGCTGCTGAGTGCTGGCCTGAGGCAGGACGATAGACTTTAAAGCCACTGCGGTCTTCTCAGGTCCCTGAGCCAGAGCAGACTGTTGCAGCAAAGCCAGCGCTGTTCCTATACACAGAACAAGGAGCAGCGATAAGCACTCTCAGAGAGCAAAAGCACCACTCTGTGTGTCGCCGGACACATCCTAGATCCTCATTGGGTGGATGAAGAAAAGGCTCATCGTGTGCCCTCTGAAGATAGAGCCCTGCTTCAGAGGGCTTCATAGCTTTAGATGGTGTTTACACTCGTGACTCTCTGGGGGTGTGGGGTGGGATTTGAAGCAGTGGATGTAGAAAATGCGTGTGGGCCGGGGGGGGAGATAAGAGACTCATTCATTCATTGTGATTAACTTGAGTCCAACATCTCTGGTAGCTTTATATCACAGCTGGAACAAGGTAGAAAAATAAGCAGAAAAACATGTTTTCATTGAAAAAGTGCTACAAAGAGCCCTCCACTACACAACGACATCAGCATCTTACAATTCACTCCAAACACTCCTGCAAAGGAGGACTTTGGAAATGGAAGCACCAGGCTCGGCTGGTTACCAGACAAACCAGTGACAGCCAAGCACAGGCCTGTCACTTCATTACAATAAAAGATTAGATAACACGTCATTGATGGAAATGTGCAGCAGCAGAAGGAGGTGCATTATAAAAGAAGAGGAGAGCAAGTTAGTAATGGTAACTGCAGAGAGCTAAGCTTTAGTTTGATACAATAAGAGGCAGCGCCTAATATCATCTTAAGTACAGCTTCACATAAATATTCAAGTTAAATGTCTCCCTCTTTTCTGATCCACTCCCATTTGAATTTGCTGCTGTTGAGGCTGGCCATAATTAGACATGCCATTTTATTTCACTTCACTTCATTCAGAGAGCATTCTTTTATTTTATTTGGAAATGTTGGCAGACACAGAATACAGTAAACATGTACTTTGACTAATATTTCCATTGTTTTTCAGCTTTTTCTTACAAACAACAAACCTGCCCCCCCCCCCCCCATACACACCCCACCCACCCACTGGTAGACCCACCTAGAACAACAGAAAAGTAAATAAGTAAAATGGTCACCTCATATCGCCGTGCCAGACGTCATTATATTTATATGTACATAAACTGTACATCTGTATGTAGACACGCCTGCATCACTCTACAAAGTAAATACACAATCATCACATCATAGAACCACAATATGCCCAAAAATCAAATAACAGGATTGGCCAGTAAGTAGAAACCAGAGTGCCCAAATTATTACTTAATTATTCAAATTAATAAATTAATCCAAAAAAAACAGTTATGTCTATTGTGCGCTTCATGGTTTAGACCAGGCGTCGGCAACCTGTACTATCCAAAGAGACATTTTGCCCTGGAGCCGCAAAAACGATTTGATATCACAGCTTATAAAGGTTTATATATAGTTATATTATATACACAAAAACTATAGTTTGTTGTATTTATGAAAATATAGAACAAGAATAAAGACAATTCTTGACATTTTATTGCTGTTTTACCTGTTATAACAATATCAAACTCTTATGAAGAGGAGAGTTTGCTGCAGCAGTTGAGAAATCGGGGTAGAGGATTTAACTGCCTGTGGGAATAATTAACATAAGATTCTGTTCGTTCTTGCTTGTAAATTCTATTCTCTCTGAACAGTTTCTCTTTTTGGAGAACGTCATGAGAGATAACTTCTTCGATTAGCGCAATGTGCCTGCTCCTCTTTCTATTTCCTCGTCTCTCCCCTGTGTGTCACGGTGTGTAAACCTCGCTCGAGTCGGCAAACTTGTCTGAATACTCACATTTGATTGGCTGAGCTGCATCACCTGATGAGATTTGCAACGCATTGGTCGGTGTGTTTCCTGCACCGCTGAACAAGTGCCGTAACGGCTGAATAAGACGCACCGGTTAAAGGCGCCTAATACGTATAATTCCGAATTATCTATCGGATTTAGGTCCTGTGTCCGGATCCGGTCCACTAGTTGGGGACCCCTGATGTAGACTCGGGGAGCCGCAACAGAGGGGCTGAAGAGCATAGTTTTGAGTTTCGCCAAGTATGTCAGAACCGGGTCCCAGGTGGAGAAGAATGTGTTCCTTGACCTAAGGGAGTATTTTATTTTCTCTAAATGTATGAATTGCATCAGCTCACTAAACCACTTAGGTGGATTTGTTGATTTCCAATACAACAGTATTCTTCTACGAGCAAGAAGTGTCATAAACGCCATGATGTTTTTATGTCTTTTTCTTATTGTAGTGTTGTCCATCTGTGACACCAAATATAGGTGATGCTGCATTGAGTTGGAGATCAATATTAAGAGCCTCAAAGAGTGTTTTAAAGATCACGGACCAGTAAGATGCCAGAGCAGGGCATGACCAAAACATGGGAGTTAAGTTGGCAGGGGTGTTACGACATCTGTTACAACTGTCTAAATTAGGGTACATTTTAGCTCATCTTGCTTTTGAAAAATGAGCTTGATGCAGAACTTTTTTGTAGTTTTGCACAAGAGGAAGTGTTTGTAAGGATTACAGATACTAGAACCCAAAAGCACAACTCGGAGACAAGATACAAGTTCAGTTATTTTACTAGAGTTCAGGCAGGGTCAAAACCGGGAGGGCAGTCAAACAGGCGAACAAATCCAATAAGGTGCAAAAATCCAAGGTCGAAAACAGGCAGGCAGGGTCGGAACAGGCAGATCATGAACAATATAAAAGGTACGGTGGAGAGCTTGGCAATAACACACAAGCCAATCTGGCAGGGAACAAGTGCAAGTGAGGGGACCTAAATAGTGAGGGCTAATGAGGGGATGGGCTGCAGGTGAGATGGGTGAGGAGGACCAGGTGAGGGGAATGAGAGATGATTGGGTGTGAATGGTAGGATCTGAAATGACAGGAGAGTTAATAAAACAAGCAGACAGGATGAAAACAAACTAATATGATGGGGAATGTTTTCTTCTATGTCACCCCCGGGCTCACCTTCCCAGTCCGCCCTTATCTTTGCCAGGGTTACGTTTTTAAGAAAGGCCATACAGTCATGTATTCTTGAAATGAGCCTTTTTGAGTCAAATTTGAGCATATCACCTCAGGCTGACACTGAAGAGATGTTTGGAGAGTTAGGGTCATGACACTTAAGGAAGTGGCGGATTTGTAAATATCAAATAAGCTGGACGGAGGAAGCTGATGAATCCTCAAAGCTGGCAAATACACAGTTTATGTACATCGATGACAATTGGATTGTACATTTAAAGAAAGATTTAGGAAGGTAGAGTGGAAGGCATTGAAACAGGTAAAGGAATTTGGGGAGCATGTTCATCTTGATGCAATTCACTTTTCCTGTAAGTGAATTGTTTTCCATCTCTTCAGATGTCATTTTACTTTCTCAAGTAGAGAAGAACAACGACTTGAGTGTGATGGATAAGGGCTCTATGGCCAGAGCAAATAACAGTGGGCTGACTGGACAACCCTGACTGGTTGTGATTGCCTCCCATTTGTAATTACAGATGCCTTGGATGAATTGTATAGGAGTTTAATCCATGAAATCAAGTTTGGACCATAATCAAATTTCTCGAAACATGTAAATAAGTATTCCCATTCAACCCTGTAAAAAGCTTTCTCTGCGTCCAGCGTGATAACCACTTCTGGTACCCACCGGATGCAGGAGAGTGAATAATGTTTAGAAGGGCATAGGGCACATATACTTATGTTTTTTTTTTATTATTTTTGAATTATATTTTTTCCCATCTCTAAAGGCTCAAGGACACACAAGCGCTCACACACATACACATGCGCGCGCACACACACACACACACACACACTATATGATGTTTGCTGGCTTGTATCCCACTGTTCTTGTTGTTATGTCTTTGTTATGTCTATGTATTGTCTTTCAATAAAAAAAATGTATTAAAGAAAAAAGAAAAGAAAAAGAAGGGCGTAGGGCAGGAGCTTTGGCCAGGATACATCTGTTTAGGAGGGAGATGGGTCGATACGAGCCACATTCTGTGTTATCTTTACCTGGCTTAAGAAGGAGAATAATTGATGCCTCAGTCAGTGGCAGCGACCCACGGGACAAACAGATCTAGTAGAATTGGGGATCATTTCTTGGAGAAAGTTTATAAAAATTCAATTGGGTAGCCGTCTGGTCCAGGCGCCTTACCACTTTGCATTGCCATTATCGCTTTAATAATTTCAGAATGTTGTAATGGGAGTTCAGTCTTTGTCTTATGTATCATGTTCATGGAAGGAGCCCGAAGGTTGTTAAAAACATGTTCCATGTCAGTTCTATCGTTGGCCATTTCTGACGTATACAGGTCGTTCATTTCTCCTGCGTTAATAGTTAATTCACCTTTTGCTTTCCTTATTTGTGTGATTTGTTGGGCAGCCGATTGGCACTTAAGCTGGTGTGCTAAAAGGCGGCCAGCTTTTTCTCCATGCTCATAAACATATCCACGTGATTTTAACAGCATATTTTCCATCTTTCCAGTTGATAAGTTGTATTGAGTTTGAAGGTCAAGCTTCCTTTCATAGAGTTCAGGGGATGGTGACGTAGAGGACTGAGCATCCACTGTGTTTATTGATTTAATAAGCTGGTCTTGTTCATTTCTACGCATCTTATTGGTTCTTGATGAATATGATATAATCTCTCAATATTTTAGTTTATAGCTGTCAAATTGTTTAAAGTTCAAAAATGAAATGTTCAGATGTTATACCTATAAAATTCAGTGCATGAATCACTCATGGTGAATATGACTGTGCTCATAAAATTATTTTCTATCTTCTTCTATCCTGGTACTAATTTCCACGGCGGAGACACAAATTTCAGCTAAAACATTCCAGCTTTGTCAACTTTACTGTGAACCTGCAAGAGGGCACAGAGATCAGGATGGCGATGAAACATCTTTTCTACTTTTTGTTTACTAAATGTAGCTCAAGCGCAAGTTCAGTCAGGAAGACACTCACTCATAATCTCAGTCTCTCCTCTCCTTGTCAGCCGATTGGGGGCGTGCTCTTTTAAGTAACCAACCAGATTCTGCACACCGACCAATCGTACAGCCAATCATATCGTTGCTGTCAAACTTTAAAAAGTCACCTCCAGTCAGCATCACAGCCATGCTCCTCATTCATCATCAGATGGCAACAACTCCTTTCACCACCACCACTAGTGTCTGGACTCCAGGGGGATAAGGCCTGTTGGACCTCAGTATCCCTACCCTCGGTGATAGTACTTCAGGATGGAGTCCAATTGCCAAAGACTTTGCACTTTTCGTATTTGATGCATGTATAATAAATCATTGTTAAATTATAAAACAAGTCTCTCCTGATTGAAATAGTGAACAGGTCTTCTAGCACGGATCATCAAATGATGCACATCTGAGTTTCACTCTGAAGTCAGCAGAATCATATAAAGAAAACTAGTTTTAATGACATTTCTGTTTAGCAATATATTAACTAATAATATCAATTATAACTTGAGAGTACAATACTATAAGGCAACTGTATTGCAAAGCTCCTTTGTCAGACCTTCACTTCAGCACATGAATGTACCATCAGGAAGGATTCACAGGTCACTCAACCATTTTAATACACTATTAAAACTATAAAATCCATTGTGGACATGTGCTTCACTGTGATGCATTAGCTCTGTTCAGCAATTTTTACATTTCTTATTTTGATAGCGTACTAAAATGGACCGACAGAAATGGAAGGTGGGAAAAGAACATTTCCTAATTACAGCACCATTTGCATGAAATTAAAATGGTTGTCAGTTATGCAAATTTGAAAGGGACAGTTCACCCCAAAATTAAAAATACCTTTTTTACATAGCTTTTTATCAATCTAGATTGTTGGACAAATCTGCATTTTCGCCAATATAATTGGACTATATGGCACTCGGCTTGCGGTGCTCAAAGCGCCAAAACAATACAATGAAACAGCAGTTTCAGGTAGGAACTGTTTTTTTCAACCATAATTCCTACATGAAACTGCTCACAAGGTCTGTGAATTATCATCGAGTCATGATTTCTGGAAAGAGACATTGCTGTTGAGTTTTTCAAATGTAATTTGAGCGCCACAAGCTGAGTGTCATCTAGTCCAAATATATTGGAGAGAAGGCAGACTTCACTATGATATCTCCAACACTCTGCAACTCAAACCAAATCCATCTAGACTGCTAAGTGGACTGTACTTGTGTAGTGCTTTTCTAGTCATCAAAACGCTTTAACACTACATCTCATCATTCACCCATTCATACACTGATGACAGGGGCTACCATGCAAGGTGCCACCTGCCCATCAGAACTAACTAACATTCACACACCGTAGGCACAGCTACAGGAGTAACTTGGGGTCAAGCGTCTTCCCCAAGGACACATCGACATGGACTAGAGGAGCCGGGGATCGAACCATTTCTTACCTGACATGGCACTACAGGTAAGAGGCCAAATATGTTTGATTTTGGGGTGAACTGTCCCTTTATGCACAGAGAACTTACTGGGGTTATTGTGTAAATCTACTGACTGTTGAGAAGCACTTGTGTTGTGACATACCCAATGAATGAAACACAATCCTCTTCAACTTGTGAAAGCCACGAGGGAGGAGCTGAGCTGGCCTACTGGGAGTGGAAGGAGGAGGACCATGTGTTTGAGCTGATGGAGATGTTGGGGTCTGAGCATATGGCTGCACATGTGCTGTGAACAAAGAAAATCAGGCCTTCCCTTTTGCAAGCAAAGGTTTCATCCTGATTGTGGTTTGATGAGCACCAAACCCCCTCTGAAGGACTTTCACATTAGGGTGTGAATTCCCCCCCCCCAAAAACTATGGTTCCTGAAGTCACCTGAGAGCACCGCTGCAACCTCGTTGGCCGAGAGCCAAGACAGCACCAGGACCCCTGTGGTTCAGCCACTGTTCAACAAAACTGACTGCAGTTCACACCTCCACGCTTTTTCCCTTCGACCTCGGTCGAGCAAGGGAGCAATCGCTGTTCTTCACCCTGGACATCCGTCCCTGGGACGCAAGGAGACGCATCAGCTTTCTCCCCCCCCCCAGCATCGCGCTGTCGACGAAAGCCTCGAACCCTCACCAAACCCTGACAGGTCTTATGCTATCTTCGCTGGCCGAAGTAGCCGTGTTGTCTTTTTGAGTCAAGGCCCTCTCACTCCACCGGGACGAATTTCTTCCACGATTCCTCCCCGTGTTTTCTTTTTGTGCACATTCCGGCAAAGCAGCAGCTGAAAAACTCGCTCCTTCCCGAAGATTTCCGATGAGACGTACGGACCACAGCGTCTCAATCCGATGTTAAATCATCCTCTCTGCAGCGAGGATTGATCACGTCCAGCGCCAGCTCCAGAACGAGCCGCGTCAACGGACCGAAACAGCCGCCGCTTAAACAACCGCGCTGATCTACAAGCAGCCCCACTTTTTCCTTCAGGACAAAGAAAGCACGATTCTCAGCGGCCACTCTCCCCGCCACAAAGAAGCGTCTCCAACGTAAGTTCATTGTGCATCTGGGCTAGCTTAGCTTAAATTAACTTAAAGTTCATTCAAGTTAATTCATGTATATGTTGATATTCCCGTGTTTTTGTGTGTTTCGTTACTATTGCGTAATATCAAGGTATTGCGCAACACTCAGCGGGCCCCAGCTCCGCTCCACTGTGCATTGCCCGTATTCTGTTCGCGTTAAAGACACCGTCGCAGTATACGGAGGTAAATACACAAACCTCACGGACCAGAGAAGTTCCGTTTGTATTGTGTATTAACTGCATTGACTGTTTTCTTTGGGATTATTTTCATTCATTTGTATTCAACTTTGTGGGATATTTCTCTCTTCATTAACTCGGCTCTGTGAGTGAGCTGAGTGCCGTGTTCATCACTGCGTAAGCTGCCGACAGTTCAAGACGACAACGGTATGCTTATGCATGAGAGAATAACGTACTTATGCTCCTCAGGATATCGCAGCAGAAGTTTGATTTATGTTGACTTACGATTTCTCTCCACCTTTTCTTGGCTCACCCTCCTGCCAACACAGCAGGAGGTGACCCCCTCTCTCTCTGACCCTCTCTCTCTCACACGTGCTCACACACAGCGACCCCCCCTTTTCCTCCGCCAGTTTGCCCAAGTCACTCGACTAGGCCATCTAGTGGTGGGTCACGGTAGCACCTTAAGGTTCACCCCCCCCCCCCCAGTTTGTCTAAGTCCCTCGACTACGCCATCTGGTGGTGTTCAGCGGTAATACCTTAAGCCCTTCCCCTTTTAACCCACAGTCTCACCCCCCTTCTGCTTGGTGGCCAGCGGCCACCTTTGTAGTCTTTGACTGTGAGTGTTAAGGGCCCTCACCTCCCTTCCTTTTATACACAGACACACACACACACACATACACATACACATACACTTATATACACACCCTCCTCCTCTTTTATTTCATTTCTTTAGATATTAGGTACATAAAATTGTATGATGGCGTTTGTTGATTGCGATATTAATTGATCTGATCTTTTATTATTCTAATTTAATAAACTCTATTATACTTTAAAGAGCAGTCGTCTGTGATTAATGGTGCATATGTATGTGATGATCTGTATGTAGTAGTCGGCGCTCGGATTCACACCTTCACTGTCACTGATGAGTGACTACTAATTATGAGACTTAGTTTTATCGTTTGGTTATCGGTCCCTGTTCGCAGGGTGGTGCCCCGTTATTATTAATAATCATTAATAATTGTTATTCACATTAATAATTCTATTGATGTCAAGAATTCAGTTTCTTAAAAGCTGATAACTCAAACACAAGCCCCTATTGATCCCAACAATGTGTTTGAGCTGATGGAGAGCTCCAGCTCTGGCTGCATGTCATCAGCAGCAATCGGTACATGAAGGACAATTTACTTGGTCTCTCTGATCTGAGCTAAACATGCTCTTCACTTTCTTTGGAGGACACATACAACTAGAAACACACTTGGTCACAGAAATGCATTTGCAACTATTGTTTTTCATGAGAGCGCCTCGAAAGATGTGAGGAAAACAAAAGGAAGACAAACGTCTATGCACACGTACATGATTTTAACTGAAGAGAAAGGGTGTCATTGGGCTAATTGGAAGGCAGCCTGGTTCTGTGGCCCTTGGCACTTATTTACTAAGCTACAACAGCTATGAAGAAATGTTTCTCCATAACTATGTCACTAAACTTTATAGTCTCTCCTGTCCGCCATCTGTCAACTTCAGCAGCATGCTAAGCTGGATGGAGGCACTCGTGAAGTGTTAGGCACACGTTTGATTTGGTTCTGAATATTTACCAGCTGAAATGACACATTATATGCAGCTATGGCACATTATGTACTACATGTTAAATAACAGATTGCTGTTGACAGATTTTCTGCATGACATAACCAACCTAGAATTGTAAGGCCAGATCAGCATTGGTCTGAAAACAAGACAAACACTCATTTGTTTTAGTTCACTGATTCAGCATGACATCATGTTCAGTGGGGGTTATTTTATCTTGTTTTACCCTTAACCCTGGGATTTTAAAATTCTTGAGGGCCAGGCAATAAATGAACCAACATAGTTTACAACAAATCATCACTCCTCTGCTACCATGGGACCATAAGTCAGAAGGAATGACCATTGCCACTGCCAGGAGGGCTGTAGCCATTGTGACCATGCATCCTGTGGCAGCGCAGCAAATCCTAAACACAGCTGACCACTGCTGTGAGCAGAAACACTGCTGTGATAAAAACTGATCCCGGCGCTTTACACTCCAAAGCTGATGGAGGAGGAGAGGAGGACAAAGGTCAGAGCCAAGGCCAAAGTGTATCTCCTGAAATACCTGCAGGAATCTGAGGCTTACAGCCAGAGAGAAATGAGAAAACACAGCTCTTTCTCCTGAGGGAGACAGCTCGGAGGTAAAGTTTGATTTAGTCTAATCTGCCATGCCAGATATAGTCCCATCGAGTTCAACAGAAACCAATCTATAGTATTTACACAAAAGTGCTATTTTGTTCTTCATCACTGCTGGAAGATGCAATTTCTCCCCCCAGTCCTCCAGTCTCCTTAGACCTTCACTTTAGACTAGAAAGGTTCCACTGCTAGAAATGGTTTCTCCAAAATGATCAGCACAGCACAGGCAGCTCCATTCACAGTAAAAATGAAGCATTTCCACTATAAATGACTAACAGCCACACAAGCTGCTCAAATAGGTGACTCTCTACGAATAGTAAAAATAGATCGAACATGAATGGAATTTTGTTTGTCTGCTCTGCGATGAGCAGTGACACCATTTCAGATGGCGGGGGAACATAGGAGTGAGAGAGGAAGACCGAAATAGGGAAAAGATGGGGACATTGTATGTGTGTCTAAATAAGTGTGAGGGAGAGAGAGAATCAATAGAAAGAAAAGGGAGAGAAGCAAAATAAAGGAGAGGAAAGTAACAAGTGTGAATGACCAGAGTAACAATTATCATCAGCAGTGGGATCCCAGCATTTTTAGCTTGTGTACAATTGTACACGAGTTTCAGTACATTGTATTTTCACAGGAAATTCATATCTAGCTGCCCGTTACGATTAGGGGTGTCTCGGATCACGGTTCAGGAGTCACGGTTCGGATAATTTTTCGGATCAACAAAGAAAAGGGGAGGAGACAAATATAACTTTGCTTTCCATTTATTAATTAAGAATTTCAAGAACACTTAAAGCAAATAACTTTGGGCTATAGTCTTACATGAAAACAAAAATATTGAAGATGTCCAATTTGAAACAAAATGAAATAAATAAAAATAAAACATTCAAGAATTCTGTTAAGTTTAAGTGCAACATGAGGTATGTTGATATCCTCGTCCTTTCATCAATATTGAAAGAAAGAAACAGCCAGTGAGCTAGCTTCCACTGAACTGAACTGCTCGGCAACAACTTGGGTCTGTGTTTACTTCCTGTCAGGTTATGCCATTCAAATACACAATAATGTTGACCATTACTGTGACATTATTTTCAAAAAGATGAGAATATCTCCATTGTCTGGGGAGAGGGTCGACCTTTCTGTGGTGACTGGAATATTACTGGGCCTGTCTAGCTTCACTCTGATACTTCTGTCAGCACCTGAACCAGGTGTGTGTCTGTGTGACTCTCACAGAGGGGGCGTGTCTACAGCGCCGGACTAAGAATCACTCCGCCGTGGTGAAAGCGGTCTCTACAGTCTTTTCCTTCTCATAGAGGCCTGGAACAGCTTCACACTGAAGTGGGTGCGTGAGTGGACTTCGTAGCGTGGCTCAAGCATTTTAACCAGATTTAGAAATCCTTTGTTTTCTACAATGGAGTGTCCCCGTCGCTGACAGACGGGATGGTGTCTCTTCATATGTGTGGACATGCCAATGTTTTGCCGTTGTCGTTGTTGGGGCTGGAATCAAAGGATGAAGCGCTGCGAGGCCGCAGGACCTCCCCCCTGCTGCGAACTCCTTACAGTGCACGCACAGTGGAAAAATGAGCTGGAACCGGTTCAAAAATTAACATCATATTTAATGTACTACATGAAATTCACCTACAAGCTGCATTAACTAATGTTCTCGAGAACGGCTAATGTTCTCGAGAACAGAGACCGCATACACCTATCTCACTCACAGGTGAGGCTGAAAACCGAGGGCGGATGTGGTCTGAGGAATTCTCTACAGATCAGTCTTTTGTACGTCGGAAGTGTCCGAAAGTCATTAACACCTGAATGACCCTCCGTGGCGATTAGCTCCATTCGACTCCACCTCTGGTCAATTGTTCTCCCCAGATCCCATCCTCCATTCTGCATGTCCCATCCAGAATCCATGTCTGACCCTTTAACGTATTCTTACACGTGTTTTAATACCTTTAGTGACTATACTTTTATGATTTAATACATTCAATTAGTTAATATACTGTAACATAATATCTTCTATAAGCAAGAATATTGTAAACATATTGTGACTAACATATTATTATTGTGACACTTCTACTCATCACTAGGGGGGTTATTTAATCTTACTTATAATGCGTTTAATACTGGAATTCTCCACATCGTGTCTCTCTTTAAATAACACCTACATACCGTAACGGTTTCGTCCACCACCAATCCGTCATTATACGTTACAGAGAAGACAAAATGTTCCCAAACTTGCGACTTAAATGATGCCGCGGCTTCTGACGTTCCTCCGCTCGCCATGACTTCACCGTTAAATGCTTCTAAGCTGCTCCGTTCACGTGAACACACTCCTGATTTATATCTGTTCACTGACACTCTGCATTGATATTCGGGGACTTGTTACTTGAAAAGGAACAACAGCAGTAGAACTTTATTACACACTATGATGATTACACTGTAAAAAAAAAAAAAAAAAATACTCGATTGATCCGCGGTTCACGAGTGATCCGAACCGTGAGGGGTGATCCGAACCGTGAGGGGTGATCCGAACCGTGAGGGGTGATCCGAACCGTGAGGGGTGATCCGAACGGATCAAGGATCGATCCGTGATCCGTGACACCACTAGTTACGATGTGTGTCTGGAAACACTGACACTTATTAAACTTACCACACATCTGTAGTAGCTATACTCAAACCTCAAGCTGTGGTTATTACAGGGTTGTTCTAGGTTTTTAGGTGCTATGCAGCTGTTGGGGTTGTTTGTTGATGGAAATATATTTCAAGAAACTATGCATTTTCACTTCATTATTATGACTGTAAATGATGACCAAAAATCTTGCTCTACTTAAATAATTATTTACACGTATCACAGCCTTCGGCTGAGCATTTAATACTACTGAAAATGTTTGCCTTGTAAAATAATTAGAATCAAAAGAGCAGATTCAGAAATCTAAGAAACAATGTTTCATCATTCATTCAAACAGTAGCGGGCCGTGCATTCTATACCTGAGCCTTCTGTGCTGTCCTACTCAGCTACGGTTATTTGTTTCTAGGGGTGTAACAATACACGTATTCGTATTAAACCGTTCGGTACGAGGGTTACGAACCGAACAATACGTTTGAATAATACCAGTGCATTTGAAAAATGCAGAAGCTTAAATTGTGGGAAATGTAATGTTTTCGGTGGACTGAGCTCACGTAGGAGACAACGGGCTGTGACCTCTGAACCCGGAACAATAACAAAAAACAGCTGTGTGTTCAGGGAGGCTAAGCTAAACGGGGAAACAACAGCAGTTAGCCGTTCCCTACTGATTCAAACAGAGAATCAAATGTCCCAAATAACCCCGCGATGACGGGATGCTTCGTCATTAACGGACAAGTCAGAATCAATGTAATTAACACTGACAAGAACAAACTCACAAGAACCAGTCACATATATTTACATGACAACAAAATATCAAGCACGACAAATCAACCCAGCAACACTGCAGCGCTAGAGCACGAGCCATTCATATTATTCATAAAAACGACACAATAGACGAACACAGTAGTAGCGCTACTGCAGATGTAAAAAAACTAAAGCAGTTCACTTACTGAAGCAGTTCAGCAGTTCGCTGCCTTCACTTAAAGACAAAGTCCATCCTCCTTTCTTTGTTAACAAAGTCCGTAACTCCCAAATCCGTTTCTCCTCCTCCTTCAGCCATTGAGTGTTAAACAAACAAACCTAGGTAAAAAAAAAAAAAAAGAATCTACACCAAGCAAAATGCTACAAATATGACAATGTCATAACTTATTTTACATGTTTCAACCTGAACTCTTACTAAATACTAACATCTGTTAGCGAGCTTTCTGTTTGACAAAGGTCACGCTGGCCCACTGACCAATCACAGTGCACGTTAATGCAGACGTACTTAGGAGGTTACCTCGGTGCCACTGGCACGTCAAAGAATACGCCCAACATGTCAAACTAAAGATCTGATTGGTTGAAGACTATGACAATCAACAATATCCTCCCCATTTACTTAAGGCTCTCTAGCGGGCATCGGGCCTCTCCTTACATAGAGAAATAGGGGCTGCGATGTCCGCGACACAGCCCAGTTACTCATCTTTATACGTGGGTTAACGAAAGACTTCGTGATTACAGAGGAGCTGGCAGCAATGAAAGGGACGATGCAATGAAAGGGACGATGGCGGGGAGTGATTTGTTCACGGAGGTAGATGCATGCATCGCCACAGGTACTCATCCATGTTAGGGGCACTGCATGGTGAGTTTTCAAGGCCATTTCAAAACTTCAAAACAGTTGATAGTGAAATGCACATGATTTATTCTCCCTTCACGTGCAGTGTGGATAATGCTCCCAGTGATGTTCAGCTCCAACTCATTGACCTGCAGTCTGATGCAGTAATGGCAGAGCACTTTAAATCAGTATCACTGCTGGATTTGTATTCTTCTCTCAAAGAGGAGAACTTCCCACACATGCGGAGGCATGCTCAGAAGATGTTGGTTCTCTTTGGATCGACCTACATCTGTGAACAAACATTCTCCGTGATGAAGTTGAACAAATCCAGATCCAGATCCTCTCTCACCTACATCAGCTGTCCTTCACATCTCACCTCACACATTCAGCCTGACTTCAGTCACTCGTTCAAGCCCAACAAAGACTAGATTTCTCGCACTGAACTGAAAAACAGAAAGGTCATTTGTATAGTAATAGTTATACTAATAAAAGTACAAATTTTGCGAAAACATGATCCCCGTCAGTGTTCTATTATATATGGATATTACAAATGTATGTTGTTTGGATTATTCCTGCTGCAGATGTTTTAGGTGGAGCTCATTTTAACTCTTTTATACTCCGTTGTTCAGTTTGGGTAGTTAGGAAAGGTTTGAAAAATTATAATGTGCAAAGTAACTAGTAACTACAAAGTAACTAGTAACTAAAGCTGCCAGCCAAATGTAGTGGAGTAAAAAGTACAATATTTCCCTCTGAGATGTAGTGGAGTAGAAGTACAAAGTTAAATAAAATATAAATACTCAAGTAAAGTACCTTGAATTTGTACATAAGTACAGTACTTAAGCAAATATACTTAGTTACATTCCACCACTGATCATAACATTTACTCTTACCACTCACAGCTCATCAAAACCATACAACATACTGCTTTTTATAAAGAGGTGGAATAATATAGAGCAGGATTGAGTTCAGTCTATTGGTCCGGCCCTCCACAACAGTCCCTGTTTCTCATGTGGCCCCTTGGGAAAAAGAATTGCCCACCCCTGCTCAAGAGTCACCTTTCTCCTGTTGCCTTCAACTAAATTGACAAAATTTGTCACGAAAATTTAAATTTGAGCTTATTTGAGCGCAACCATGACGTGTTCCTAAACCTAACAAGGTAGTTTTCTTGCCAAAACCTAACAAAGTAGTTTTGCCACCTAGACGTTTCGGTGCCTAAACCTAACTGTGACCTGAGCAAAGGTAGCAAAGAGGCGTGTCGTTTTAACAACTTTTTGCTTACGAGTTACTGATCCGGGAAGTGTGAATCCCTGAATATCTTTCCATTTCTGTCAAACTATGCACTTACCTCCCAAGATTGTTAAACACAACCTCATCAATGTCCACATTGATCAATGCAGATATTTGCCCAGTATCATATTTGGTCTGAAACAGATCAATTTAACGGATCCCATACAGTTGAACTGGGGACTCATTGCCCGTTTTGCTCATACACTGCAGCTGGCAATAAATAATGGATTTCCCCCGTTTCCTCCATCAGAGTGTAAAAAAAAAAAAACACGGGTTTCCTAAAGGTTATGAGCATGTTAATTACAGTAAAGGGCTATTAATTGTTATGAATACAGTCTATTATATTATGTGATTTTGAAAAGGATTAAACATTTGACTATTGCATGAAAATACACTTCACAGTATAGATGAATATAAATTACTTGAATTTTGAGAGCCATAAGGGAGTCTGATACAACCCCCATTTTAAACGGTGCTCCCAAAGCAATCTGCTCTGCACAGGTTGTGATGCTGCTAACAGCAATTCAGTAGTCAGTGCATTTGGCTGCTATGAAATAAATAAATAATTCAGAAATAATGGGGTATGGAATAGTAGTATGGGGTTACGTGGGATGTTTTGTTGTCAAGGCAACACACCGTGGCTGTGAAGCACCAAAGGAAATCATGCTGGGGTAAATGTTAAAGTTCCCTATTCAATAGCCTGATATAATTTATCTTCTATTAAAATGGCAGAATGTGTTTGGGAAGAAAATCCAGCCATCGGCAAACATACAGGAATCACTGCTCTTTCTGTTCCAGTGAAGCATGCAGGAAATGAATCCCTGTACATGTGTAGTACCCAAAGTCCCTCTCTTTCTTTGGCTGCTAATGGAGGGTAAAAATGTAAGCAAATCAAGGTGTTGTAAGTAAAGCAGAGAAATGGAGACGCAGAGTGGGAGGAGTTATTTCGAGCACCCCTGGTCCAGGAGTAAACGTTCCATCCTATTTTATCCAAACACAATTTTAGGGTTGGGCTGTATTACGGTATTTAGAAATGACAAGTTACAAAGTCTGTCTGTCTGTCTCTCTCTCCATCATTTAATAATTGAGACGACCAGCCTTTACTTTGGGACAGTGGAGAAAAAAAGCCCTGCCTAATCACAGCACTGGTTTGTTAGCTGCATCTACCTGCAGGGGTTACAACCGCTGATAAACTGCTTACAACAAGATGAAGGTGAATTAATGAAGCAATGAATTGTTCTTTTTCCATAAACATGCTCTCATTTGTCCAGTGATGCTAAGCTAGGCTAACTTAGTTCCGATTCCTGCTCTTTTAAAGCTCTGCTTTAAAACATACTTGGTCATGTTAAGAGTCTGATGAAAAAAAAAGCAACACTGAAGTTGAAACATAACTTCAGCAGGAGAAGATAACAAGCCTATTTGATACAGATGAGATGTAATCAACACCAGAATGAATAGAAGATGTAAGAAGAAGAAGAAGTTTAATATATCTTTATTTGTTTGTGTTAACCTCCATTTACAAAGCTTCACTGCTACTCAAAACAAAACTAGTTATTTTCTGAACAACACGATACTTCATCATGCACAACGGTTACACAAATAAGGTCCAACAACATGAACGTGTCTTTAATTGTCTTTAGACTGAGATCTGAGTCTCACTTTAGCGCCACCTTTGCCCAGTTCCTTGTTCACTTTTTGAACTATTTTCTGTAGCCTGAAGCCTTCCTGCTTCGTCAGACCTCCTCTGTCCTTGCTCCTCAAGTGAGATCTGGCAGAACTGGAGAGCTTCTCCTTATCAGAGAGGTAGTCCTCCACTCTGGCTTTTCTCACGCTCTTAGTCCTCCTGAGGAACTCCTTGATCTCCCCCACGCTGTAGCCTCCCGAGCCCCCGCAGCTACCAGCACCGTGTTCAGAGGGCTCCTGACTGGACTCAGGATCCTCCTCCAGCCTAGACCCGCACTCGGCTGCTCCTCCACTTTCGGTAGTTGCCGCCTTCTTCGCCTGTGAGCGTCCTTTGTCTCCTTTCTGCTTCCTCTTCCGCTGAGGGGCCTTGAGCTGCTCCTCGTCCGCTTCCATGTCCACCTCCCCACCTGCCTCCACCTGTCCTCCAGCACTCTCCCTCACCTGCTGGACCTCACTTGCCCCGTCCTTCCTCACCTCCTGCACCCCACCCGCCACCTCCACTCTCGTCTCCTGGGTCACCCCCGTCTCCTCCACCCTCACCTCCTGTAACCCACCCGTCTCCTCCACTCTCACCCCCTGTGCTCCACCCGTCTCCTCCACTCACCCCCTGTAACCCACCCGTCTCCTCCACTCTCACCCCCTGTGCTCCACCCGTCTCCTCCACTCTCACCCCCTGTACCCCACCCGTCTCCTCCACCCTCACCTCCTGTGCTCCACTTGTTCCCTCTTGTCCGTCCTGCTCGTCCCCTCTGTCCCCCTCGGTGCGTCTCCGGTTCTGGTCTCTGTTTGAGCCGTGTTCCCCAGGACAAGCTCTGCTCACATGTCCTTCTCTCCCACAGCTGTAACACTTAAAATCGTTTGTCTTTGCAAAGATGACGTAGTCAAAGTCGTCCACAGTGAGCGTGAAGCTGAGGTCGATTACTCTGCTCCTATTGCTGGGGATCAAGTAGACGTGTCTCCTGTGAGACACGACGTACTGCAACAGCGGAGACTGAAATCCAGAGGACACTCTCCGAACCGGAGACACCACCTTCCCATGTTTGGACAGCTCTTTGATGATGGCTTCTCCCTTTATAAACGGCGGCACGTTGGACACGGTGACTTTCACCTCCCGTGAGGCGAGAGGATATGTGTG
The DNA here is from genome assembly GCA_028022725.1 of Lycodopsis pacificus. NCBI lineage: Eukaryota > Metazoa > Chordata > Actinopteri > Perciformes > Zoarcidae > Lycodopsis > Lycodopsis pacificus. The sequence goes on along the minus strand of CM051706.1, from coordinate 22,072,411 downwards.
CAGGAAGTGTTCACCCACGGAGATCCCGTGCATCTGCACCACGTCCGCAGCTTCTAAACTGTCCAGAAAGATGACCACAGCGCTGTTCATCCGCACTGCGGACTTCACGTGGCTGTAGCCGACCATCTCACCCACTGCCAGGCTGATCTCCTCCACCGAACACCCGAACAGCGGGGGGGGGACCTTCACGGCGTGTTCTCTCGTTAGCTCCGTTAGCCGCATGGTAGCGGCACCTGCTGCCCGGCTGCAATCCGCTCAAAAACACCCAAAAAAACGATAAAAGTCCACAAAAAAAAACCCTAAACCCTGCACACCCCACTACACTATCACACCCAACATTACCCCGTGAAGAAAAAGATCGGAAAATCGCGATTCTAACGCTCTCAATCACACTCCAACTGCCACTCAGACAAGAAGAAGAAGAGGTTTAATATATCTTTATTTGTTTGTGTTAACCTCCATTTACAGAGCTTCACTGCTACTCAAAACAAAACTAGTTCTTTTCTGAACACCACGATACTTCATCATGCAAAACGTTTACACACATAAGGTCCAACAACATGAACGTGTCTTTAATTGTCTTGAGACTGAGATCTGAGTCTCACTTTAGCGCCACCTTTGCCCAGTTCTTTGTTCACTTTTTGAACTATTTTCTGCAGCCTGAAGCCTTCCTGCTTCGTCGGACCTCCTCTGTCCTTGCTCCTCAAGTGAGATCTGGCAGAACTGGAGAGCTTCTCCTTATCAGAGAGGTAGTCCTCCACTCTGGCTTTTCTCACGCTCTTAGTCCTCCTGAGGAACTCCTTGATCTCCCCCACGCTGTAGCCTCCAGAGCCCCCGCAGCTGCCAGCACCGTGTTCAGAGGGCTCGCTGTTAACAGCAGAGTCCTCCTGACTGGACACAGGATCCTCTTCCAGCCTGGACCCGCACTCGGCTGCTCCTCCACTTTCGGTAGTTGCCGCCTTCTTCGCCTGTGAGCGTCCTTTGTCTCCTTTCTGCTTCCTCTTCCGCTGAGGGGCCTTGAGCTGCTCCTCGTCCGCTTCCATGTCCACCTCCCCACCTGCCTCCACCTGTCCTCCAGCACTCTCCCTCACCTGCTGGACCTCACTTGCCCCGTCCTTCCTCACCTCCTGCACCCCACCCGCCACCTCCACTCTCACCCCCTGTGCTCCACCCGTCTCCTCCACTCTCACCCCCTGCACCCCACCCGTCTCCTCCACTCTCACCCCCTGCGCTCCACCCGTCTCCTCCACTCTCACCCCCTGCGCTCCACCCGTCTCCTCCACTCTCACCCCCTGTACCCCACCCGTCTCCTCCACCCTCACCTCCTGTGCTCCACTTGTTCCCTCTTGTCCGTCCTGCTTGTCCCCTCTGTCCCCCTCGGTGCGTCTCCGGTTCTGGTCTCTGTTTGAGCCGTGTTCCCCAGGACAAGCTCTGCTCACATGTCCTTGTCTCCCACAGCTGTAACACTTAAAATCGTTTGTCTTTGCAAAGATGACGTAGTCAAAGTCGTCCACAGTGAGCGTGAAGCTGAGGTCGACTACTCTGCTCCTATTGCTGGGGATCAAGTAGACGTGTCTCCTGTGAGACACGACGTGCTGCAACAGCGGAGACTGAAATCCAGAGGACACTCTCCGAACCGGAGACACCACCTTCCCACGTTTGGACAGCTCTTTGATGATGGCTTCTCCCTTTATGAACGGCGGCACGTTGGACACGGTGACTTTCACGTCCCGTGAGGCGAGAGGATATGTGTGCAGGAAGTGTTCACCCACGGAGATCCCGTGCATCTGCACCACGTCCGCAGCTTCTAAACTGTCCAGAAAGATGACCACAGCGCTGTTCATCCGCGCTGCGGACTTCACGTGGCTGTAGCCGACAAGCTCCCCCACTGCCAGGCTGATCTCCTCCACCGAACACCCGAACAGCGGGGGGGGGACCGTCACGCCGTGTTCCCTCGTTAGCTCCGTCAGCCGCATGCTAGCGGCTAGCACGCCGACAGCACCTGCTGCCCGGCTGCAATCCGCTCAAAAACACCCAAAAAGAACGATAAAAGTCCACAAAAAAAACCGTAAACCCTGCACACCCCACTACACTATCATACCAAACATTACCCCGTGAAGAAAAAGATCGGAAAATCACTATTTTTAACGCTCTCAATCACACTCCAACTCCCAGCTCCTGCCACTAGAAGAAGAAGAAGAAGAAGAAGAAGAAGAAGAAGAAGAAGAAGAAGAAGAAGAAGAAGAAGAAGAAGAAGAAGAAGAAGAAGAAGAAGAAGAAGAAGAAGAAGAAGAAGAAGAAGAAGAGGTTTAATATATCTTTATTTGTTTTTCTTAACCTCCATTTACAAAGCTTCACTGCTACTCAAAACAAAACTAGTTATTTTCTGAACAACACGATACTTCATCCTGCAAGACGGTTACACAAATAAGGTCCAACAACATGAACGTGTCCTTAATTGTCTTTAGACTGAGATCTGAGTCTCACTTTAGCGCCACCTTTGCCCAGTTCTTTGTTCACTTTTTGAACTATTTTCTGGAGCCTGAAGCCTTCCTGCTTCGTCAGACCTCCTCTGTCCTTGCTCCTCATGTGAGATCTGGCAGAGCTGGAGAGCTTCTCCTTATCAGAGAGGTAGTCCTCCACTCTGGCTTTTCTCACGCTCTTAGTCCTCCTGAGGAACTCCTTGATCTCCCCCACGCTGTAGCCTCCAGAGCCCCCGCAGCTGCCAGCACCGTGTTCAGAGGGCTCGCTGTTAACAGCAGAGTCCTCCTGACTGGACTCAGAATCCTCCCACCCGGACTCAGGATCCTCCTCCAGCCTGGACCCGCACTCGGCTGCTCCTCCACTTTCGGTAGTTGCCGCCTTCTTCGCCTGTGAGCGTCCTTTGTCTCCTTTCTGCTTCCTCTTCCGCTGAGGGGCCTTGAGCTGCTCCTCGTCCGCTTCCATGTCCACCTCCCCACCTGCCTCCACCTGTCCTCCAGCACTCTCCCTCACCTGCTGGACCTCACTTTCCCCGTCCTTCCTCACCTCCTGCACCCCACCCGCCACCTCCACTCTCGTCTCCTGGGTCACCCCCGTCCTCTCCACCCTCACCTCCTGCACCCCACCCGTCTCCTCCACCCTCACCTCCTGCACCCCACCCGTCTCCTCCACCCTCACCTCCTGCACCCCACCCGTCTCCTCCACTCTCACCCCCTGTGCTCCACCCGTCTCCTCCACTCTCACCCCCTGTGCTCCACCCGTCTCCTCCACTCTCACCCCCTGTGCTCCACCCGTCTCCTCCACTCTCACCCCCTGTACCCCACCCGTCTCCTCCACCCTCACCTCCTGTGCTCCACTTGTTCCCTCTTGTCCGTCCTGCTCGTCCCCTCTGTCCCCCTCGGTGCGTCTCCGGTTCTGGTCTCTGTTTGAGCCGTGTTCCCCAGGACAAGCTCTGCTCACATGTCCTTGTCTCCCACAGCTGTAACACTTGAAATCGTTTGTCTTTGCAAAGATGACGTAGTCAAAGTCGTCCACAGTGAGCGTGAAGCTGAGGTCGACTACTCTGCTCCTATTGCTGGGGATCATGTAGACATGTCTCCTGTGAGACACGACATGCTGCAACAGAGGAGACTGAAATCCAGAGGACACTCTCTGAACCGAAGACACCACCTTCCCATGTTTGGACAGCTCTTTGATGATGGCTTCTCCCTTTATAAACGGCGGCACGTTGGACACGGTGACTTTCACGTCCCGTGAGGCGAGAGGATATGTGTGCAGGAAGTGTTCACCCACGGAGATCCCGTGCATCTGCACCACGTCCGCAGCTTCTAAAGTGTCCAGAAAGATGACCACAGCGCTGTTCATCCGCGCTGCGGACTTCACATGGCTGTGGCCGACAAGCTCACCCACTCCCAGGCTGATCTCCTCCACCGAACACCCGAACAGCGGGGGAGGGACCTTCACGCCGTGTTCCCTTGTTAGCTCCGTTAGCCGCATGCTAGCGGCTAGCACGCCGACAGCACCTGCTGCCCGGCTGCAATCCGCTCAAAAACACCCAAAAAAAAGCCCGATAAAAGTCCACAAAAAAACCGTAAACCCTGCACACCCCACTACACTATCATACCAAACATTACCCCGTGAAGAAAAAGATCGGAAAATCACTATTTTTAACGCTCTCAATCACACTCCTCCAACTCCCAGCTCCTGCCACTAGAAGAAGAAGAAGAAGAAGAAGAAGAAGAAGAAGAAGAAGAAGAAGAAGAAGAAGAAGAAGAAGAAGAAGAAGAAGAAGAAGAAGAAGAAGAAGAAGAAGAAGAAGAAGAAGAAGAAGAAGAAGAAGAAGAAGAAGAAGAAGAAGAAGAAGAAGAAGAAGAAGAAGAAGAAGAAGAACTTTATTATTCTCTGCATTTGACCAATCCCTGTATATAGGGAGCAGTGGGCTGCCAATTACGGGCGCCCGGGGAGCAGTTAGGGGTACAGTGTCTTGCTCAGGGACACTTCGACACAGGGTCATTCCCGGACCCACTTCAACCCGGTACTGTCTTCTGCCTCGAGTACCTGTTAATCTGCTTGCCTCCGGTGTCGATCCACGGGACATCACACCGTCGATCTGCCTGCCCCCCGGTGTCGATCCACGGGAATCAATCCGTTGATCTGCCTGCAGCCCTGTGTCGGACCAAGGGATCCACACAGTAATCCTGTCTGCCTTCCGGTATCGGTCCACAGAGGACCACCCCGTCGATCCTGCATGCTCTCCCATCACTAAATAAAGTATTTCCTTGTCCTCAAATTCTGTCTCGTGCATTATTTATAATCCATCCAGTTCAATTTGAAAACTGAGAATAATAATTTGTTACAATATAATTGATGTGTACTTTCTTTATTTGATTTGACAGTTGTTGACTACACAAGAGATGTTGTTACTACTAGGCATCTTGAATAGATAGATAGATAGATAGATAGATAGATAGATAGATAGATAGATAGATAGATAGATAGATAGATAGATAGATAGATAGATAGATAGATAGATAGATAGATAGATAGATAGATAGATAGATAGATAGATAGATAGATAGATAGAGCACGGGTTAAATATTATTGTACCGTTTCCTGTTTTGGACCTTTGCCCGAGGAGATTTTCTAAATCTGGACCTTTTGGAATTTTAGTTGAAGACCCCTGCCCTAGAGGCAGCTCCCAGGGGTGCACGCACCACACTTTGGGAATCCCTGCTATAGATAATCACTTAAATCCCTGCTATAGATAATCACTTAATATGGTACCTGGAAAATCAGGAGGTAGCATGGAATTTTTTTTCAAGGCAAGCGTGGGAACCCTGACTAGGATAAGGTCACTGTGCTGATTTCATAACGAAACAAGCAGCCAGCCTCGGCCCATCCTGTCTTGTGACACCACATGTACCTCGAGAGGCGATAGCGAGTCACTTTAGTGTCCGGTCTGTTCTCAGTCCATGAGAGGGCGAAGAAATGCCCGGACAGCTTGTCAATCACGTTGATGGTAAAGGGTTAATTTACGTTTAGTTTGAGAAAACCACTCTTAGACTTAAGGGGTCTGATCCCAAATCCATACACAGACTCAATCTACTATTCGGCACACAGAGAATGTGCTCTTTAGTGGAGGCCGCTTGCTGGTATGGTGGATGAGGGCTATAATGGTGTTTGATTTCTATCGCAGACTTTTCTGGAGGCCCTCCCATCCCCACACAGCTTCAGGTTTGCCCCGAGAGAGCCATGTGTCCTTGGGCAACACATTGACACCCCCTACCTGCTTTCTCAAGAGTCTCTGTCTGTGACAGCAGCAGCCAAATGTCTCCACAGGAAATGGAAATGAGGCCGACAAATGCAAACTTAGAGGTGTGAATTTCACTGGCCTCAGGATTCGATTACGATTCACCTGTCAACAATTCGAATGCACAACAATTCTCGATGCATCCAGATACAGCTCCATGAATCCTGTCCTCAATTTTATATACTGATACACATGGCTACATTTTCATCAGTTAATACAAGTAGTGAGATAAATCTGAATTCCCTTTTTATTTCGAAAGTGCTTTCAAAAATCTGACTACAACAGTCTCAAATAAAAAGCTGCATCTTTCCAAAACCAGTATCTGTGTGACCCACCTCCGTACATAGTGCTACATTGCACAAGTGTGCTGAAATCTACAAGACTAAAGTTTTCACATAGCAGCTCCAAGACGGGGCACTTAATGCCTATGTCATTTTACACTGCATGAATTAGCCTTGCGGCTAGCAGACTTTTCCTTACTCATAGCTCTTCAGCTCTTACTTGTTTTCAGTCACTACATCTACCGACAGAAGACCACCATGGTTGAATCTCAGAATGCATGCAATTTTTTTTACAACTGAACATGGTTGAAAGAAGGCAGCTAATATTGGTAGCGAGAGCAACAAGTTAGCAGATTGCCGAGTCCTCAGTGAAACAGAAATCAGAAGAGACAGACGGTAAAAGAAAAAAAAAAAAACAGTAAAGACCTACACTGAGCTGGAAAGAAACCAAAGACTATTATGTCACTGATGCAGAATCGTACACGTCAGCATCGTAATGCATCTTACAATCAAGAATTGTCCACACCTCTACTAAAAATTCAACCATTTCTATAGACACACACACACTTATACCTACAATTTCAACAAAGATTTGTTGTATCCAATGTAGCATTATCAGGGATCAACAACTAGAAAGCATTAATACTAACCTCCAAATGACTGACTATTGGCAGGTAACAGTTGGCAGGAACTTTTTTTCATACTATTGTAGGTGCGTGGAAACCAATATCTGTACCAATATCTCACCAATGTAGGTGAAAGGGGCGTGGCAACCGCTTGCTTTCTTCAGTCGACAGTTGCGGCCTAATGAGCGGAAATACAGCACTTTTGATCGGGAGCTCCTCTGCCTCTTTCTGGCCATTCGGCATTTCCGGTTCCTGCTGGAGGCTCGGCCATTCACTGCGTTTGTGGATCACAAGCCATTGACGTTTGCATGAGTAAGAGCACCGAACCATGGTCTGCACGCCAGCAGCGGCAGCTCTCCTTCATATCAAGAGTTTACCACGGATCTACAGCATGTAGCGGGCAAGGAAAACCTGGTCACAGACTGTCTCTCCAGGGCTGTCACCGGGGCTGTCCAGTTAGGCTTGGACTACAACAAGATGGCAGAGGATCAAGTTACAGACCCCGGCGTCCAGGAGTTGAGGACGGTAGTTACGGGACTGCGGTTGGAGGAGGTCCCGTTTGGCGAAACTGGCGTTACGCTCCTGTGTGACATCTCCCATAGGCCAGCCGTGGCCGGTTGTTCCCGACGAATGGAGACAGCAGGTTTTTGATGCTATTCATGGACTGTCACACCCTGGCAAGAGGGCGTCGCAGAAGTTGGTCTCAGCAAAGTCAGTTTTGCATGGGCTGAAGAAGGATATACGGAAGTGAGACGGGACTTGTGTGGTGTGCCAGCGCTCCAAGGTGCACCGTCACATAAAGACCTGCAAGGTCGACATGGGCGGCTCATTAGGCCGCAACTGTCGACTGAAGAAAGCAAGTGGTTGCCACGCCCCTTTCACCCACTGCTCGTGCACCGCGCTCACCGCATAGTACGAAGCGTCCGTGGTGATGGCAATCGGAGCCTTAGGTGACTGGTGTGCCAGCATTGTTGCGTTTGCCAGAGCTGTTTTCGCATCAACAAACGCAAGTTCCCTCTCTTCAGCCCAGTCCACCAGCTGCTTGATGGCCTTGCCTTTCAGGGCTTCATACAGGGGCCGCATCACTTGCGCTGCTCGGGGAATAAAGCGATGGTAAAAGTTCACCATGCCTAAAAACTCCTGCAGGGCCCTCACCGCGAGTGGGCGTGTAAAGTTAGTCACTGCCTCCACCTTTGCCGGGAGGGGGAGCGCCCCGTCCTTTGTGATGCGGTGTCCCAGAAAGTCAATGGTGGTCAACCCAAACTGGCACTTAGCCGGGTTGATGATCAACCCGTGCTGGCTGAGTCGCTCAAATAGAGTCCGGAGGTGAGACCTATGCGCCGCTCTTGATGAACTGGCCACCAGGATGTCGTCCAGGTAGACGAACAGGAAAGGCAGGTCCCTCAGCACAGTGTCCATTAGACGCTGGAACGTCTGCGCTGCATTTTTTAGGCCAAACGGTATCCTCAAGAACTCAAACAGGCCGAATGGAGTGATCAGCGGAGTCTTGGGAATGTCCAGCGGGTGAACGGGCACTTGATGGTAACCTCGTACCAGGTCCACTTTCGAAAACACCACGCTATCCGACAAGTGGGTAGAAAAGTCTTGAATATGTGGAACTGGATAGCGGTCCGGGATCGTTGCATCGTTGAGCCGGCGATAATCTCCACACGGGCGCCACCCGCCCCCAGGCTTCGGGGCCATGTGCAGGGGTGAAGCCCATGGACTGTCGGAGTGGCGAATGATGCCCAGGCGCTCCATGTTTTCAAACTCTATCTTGGCGATGGTGAGCTTTGCTGGATCTAGGTGCCGGGCCCGGGCATGTACCGGTGGGCCGGTGGTAGAGATGTGATGCTCCACCCCATGCTTGACCGTGGCACATTCACTTCCTGCCACCCTTTAACCCCCCCTGTCACCAGGGTTATGCCCCTTTCCTTAAAGGGGCCCCGTGAATTCAGTCGTCCCCTATGATGGTTAAACTGTAATTAATGTGCGGATCACAAGACCCCATGGTCATTGTCTATATCCAAAATGCTCTCACTGCCAATTTAAGGCACTATGGATACAAGGATAGAATTTCAGTTTGCTCTGACAATTTTACAGCTCTTCTCAATGCTTCAGGTGTGTGGCACGACTCTCACAGACAAAGCAAACAGAAGCGCGCACACACACACACACACACACACACACAAAGCGCAGATTTCACTGCACACAAACAACTTGTCTCGCGAGACTCGTTTTCACAGAGAGCAGGGCCGGCCTTCAATTAGAGCAGTGGTCACCAAGATCTACCTATTGATGCGTTGAGAGAAAAAGACTGTCCAGACCAAGGGCCTTTCTAGGATTCAAAGAAAGGATGGGCTTAGCCCCAAGGGGAGCGTGTCATGTTTGCGGCCGTAGCGCGCGGCAATTTTTTTTGGGGCCGCAAAAATCCATTGTTTCAGACAGTTCATAGATTGGCTCAATCAGAAAGAGTGTGATTTTGCTCTGTAGTTCTGCATTTGACAACACAAATATGAACTTTTCTCAAATAAAGAGAGAGAAATAATTTTCCTGCTTGTGAAGGAAAGACGGATAAACTAGCTTTCATATCCGCATCACTCCTAAATCCTAATTCTTAAAGGGACCGCACACAATGGATGGAGAATGGACCTGACAGTGTCAACTTTTGAGTTGTTTACTTGTTTTATTATGAGCAGAAGGGAATAAGATTTTGATCAACATTTACATCCATTTTGTTGTCCGTGTAGTTTTTACATACCAGTGATATTTTATGCTAATTTGGACACTATCACTGAGATAAAGATGAACTAGTTCAGTGTCAAATATACCATTCAATGGAGAAAAACACATGAACAACAAAAATAAAAGAACACATTTCAAGTACATCTTAGTTATCGAATGATAAATATTGTATGATGGGCTGAAATGGAAGGCACCCAATGCATTCACTAACCAAGTCAAACTAGGATTACAATGTACAGAGAAAAACACTACAGGACTAGACCCAGACAGGGCTTTGACATGATTTTAATCAGTCTGAAGTTGCTTTCGCGTTGCCTGTGGAGTCTGTCGATTGTGCACACGTCTCTTCAGTTGCATGCCCTTATAAGGAGCTGGTGGGGCGTTTCTGTATGCAAATCCAGGTGCACGAGATTTAAGAATCCTCATTCGGGGGAGCACAGCTGAGAACACTTCGGCTGTGTAAGAACCCATTTTCAGGCGGAAATTTTTTCTGACGTTGGTCTTCCGAAGTCCGTAAGAAAACATTTCAGAAAACACTTCAGAGAATGAGGCCCAATGTGTTTCTGAATTTATTTTGGAGAGCGACAGGGAAAGTCTCCGAGATCGACTGGTCGATCGCGATCGACGGGTTGGCGACCACTGAATTAGAGGATCTGCGGTTCGATCCCCGGCTCCGCTAGTCCCATGTCAATGTGTCCTTGAGCAAGACACTTAACCCCGTAGCTGTGCCTACGGTGCATAGATAGATACTGAATTGTAAGTCGCTTTGGATAAAAGCGTCTGCTAAATGACTGTAATGTAATGCAACAGCGCAGGAATCAGGACACCATAGATATCGTAGCTTCCTAAATTCTTACAGTTATGAAACCGTGACGTTATAAATCAGCATTTATGGCAGAATAAACCCGTCTGCTCACAGCGGCACAGACACCAACACCTTAAACGATTTGGAACAACTAACTTATCAGACAGTTGTTATATTAAAATGTATTCCCATCATGCGGCTCAGAGTAATCGCAGTGACCAGCTCGTCTTCCGACAGCACGGAGCTAAGCAGCTAACGTGAACGGAGGTTGTATTGACTTGCAGTGTGCTTTCAAGCTCTACTCAGTAAAAATGTCCCACCCATCAGGCCTAAACTAACACTTGCCAAAAAATATTTTAGTCCCATGTCTTGGAGAGGCTCAAATGGGGCCCTTGTCATAGCACGCAGAACAGCACCACCTCAGAGCGTCCCTGGTCCAGACACAGCGGGAGTGGGTGTCCCTTCTCGTCATGTGGGAACCGCAACACTGCTTAAACTCTTCCATGGCTAGCTAGCAACTCTCGACGAATCTCATGTCAGCTAGCTTGGTCTTGGTAAGCAAGGTAAGTTGAATAAGCAAGGTTGTACTCTCTGATAGTATTGTACTGCTGAGCAGGCCCAGTGACGTAAGCCTGATGCCGTGTTCACACCAAACTCGGCGCGAATGTATTCGCGTTAATCGTGCCGCCGGTCTCGCCGGGGACTATTTGTGTTCATTCGCGCGAATCACGCTGGACGTGCCAGAGAGGGGGCGTGGCTTATCGCCCTGAAAGCCGTTCAACTGTCCGCCATTAACCATGGAAAAAATAACTTATTTCTGCTTAGTACGTGTTGTGAAGTCACAGATATCCCGGGAAACTAAACGCAGTCATGTCTGGGTTCATAATATTGTCCAGAGGAGCTCCGTGGATTTTATCGAAGTGTATTCACTGTGTCTAGCAAGCCACACAAGTCGCTGTTTACTACAGCTGTATGCACACAAAATAAACTGATTTGGCTGTGATTTAACGGCAATAAACCGACAAAAAGGGACTCCGAAATAACTACGTAATGATGACGATTTGTACGCTACTTGTCTTCTCAATGGCGCTCGGATGGATCGGTATAGGCTATGCTAACATTGTAGCAGCTCCACCAACACTCACAATAACGTCATCTAGACGTAAATACGGCAGCGTCTATTCATTGTTTGTACCATATGGTTTACACACACAGTCATACTAGTGCTGGGCAACGATTCAAATTTTTAATCGCGATTAATCTCATGGATTTATTGCGATTAATCGCATTGTTATGGCATATTGAGTTCAATGATGAATTCAAAAGTAGTGTATTGCGCACTTTTATTTTAAAAGTACTGCTATAAGGACAAAAGGTCAATAACATTTGGTTTGTAAACACTTTAAACAAATAAGGTGCTTTTTAACAGCAGTATTCCATTTACACAGTAGCAGTTCTATCTCTTCACTATCTGTGCTCAGTGTGCTGACTTCATGTGAAACGTTCCACTGCTGTGCAACATGAATAAAATGTTTCAGCATGTTTCAGCAAAATGTCTGTCTTCATGACAGTCAGAGCATGTGAATGCAGCTCTACTGTTCATTAATATAAGAATAAAGACACTTTACGCACAATTTAGATGTATTTTCCCTTTAACTCACGAGATGCAGGAAGCATGTTTGATACTTAATGTGAATATAATTCATACTTTGTTGGCATCCTATTCTGAAAACCGGATGTTCGTCCGAAGAAACCGGATGTTGTGTCACGTTAATCTTTACACAAATTTTCAAAGCCCTTCGTCCGCTCCCGATCTGCGCACCTTGAGAACGTTCCTCAGACTGAAATCTTCCACAATACTAACCGGCTGCAGTTTGTCTCCACTTCTCTGTAGCATCTGTTAGCTCGTCTTGATTTTGTTTATCTAAACTTCTCCCACACGCTGCATCAACGTAGTCTGCCGAAGCCTCCCTCCACCGCTGCCAATGAGCAACGGACTTCCAAAATAAAAAAAATAATAAAAATGAGTTAACGCACAATAAAATAATTGTCGGCGTCAATTAATGAATGCGTTAACAACGCGTTAACTTGCCCAGCACTAATTTAGACACAGTTTGGTCCGGTCTCTATTGATATGAGGTATCGTAGAGCCCTGTGTGAACAGAACAGACTGCTACAGTATTTATTTCCTGATTCAACAACGGCAGTCAGTGATGACAGGAGAAACATCTCAACGCTGACGCTTTATTCAGTGAACGCTGCTGGATACACAACATAAGTCATTACTACGAAGACGAGTTCCAAATGAGGTAACCCCCCCCCACCAAAGTCCATGAGCACTGCCACTGTGCATTTCATTTTTTTGCTGCCTTTCACTGTCCCGAATGTTGCCAGAATGCAGAGGGCAAATTTCCATTTCATGTTATTTAATGGACAGTAAAATTTTCTTAACATCCATCTTATTTTGAACAAATGTTGCTTTGTTTTCTAACTAAAATGGCATGCTGAATAAGCAGAATGAATACCATCATCTATCTGAGAAATTTGACAGTCAACAAAGCATAACACTAAACATATAATGGTTTCAGGGTTTTGAGCATTAATGGGTAAACCACACTGTCAGTAGAAGAGGAATATCTGTTGATTCATGAAATAATCAGTGAATAGTAAACTGCCTTCTGAAGGAAACATCGATCTTGATTTCAGTGAATCACTCGGTTTCCCTGGATGTCACACTGTAGCTGACTGGTTGCACTCTGCCACACCGAATAAATGATACCTTGGCAGGCATCAGAGCCATCAGCTGCAGACCTCCAGGCTGGAGAGACAGAGCACACTGCATCACCGTGAGGAGAGCAACACCTACTGTACTGTGGAGCTTTGAAGTCACACGATGACATACACGCACCGACATATTAACTCCCGCGTGCGTGACAGCGCATCGGAGTTCGCGTGCGCGGTTCATGAAAGCGCACGTGCAAGTGCAGAATAATGCCTATACCACCAATTGCTCAAAAGGCACGGGCTACTCTGCTAGCCAATGTGTGATGTGAACATGAATGAAAATCCGCTCAAGAGCATGATGGAAGTATGAAAAGATGGAAGATGATTAGCAAGTTACAGTGTAGCAATATTATATTCAAACTAACTGTCTGACTCAACTGCGAAATAATAATGCAGTGAGCAGTTGTGTTTTTGAAGCTCGTGAGGCTACAACACCTCTGTCATGTCGGTCAATGAAAACTCAAGCTCTGAAATCAAAGTTCAACATGTCACACATGAATCACAGTGTGTCAGAGTCGTACTCACACAGAGACGGCAGCTGTATAAGCAGGTTCAAACCGACTGCTGCTGCTAGGGCACAACGTGAAGCGCCTGTGTCCGCAGCAGTGATTAATGAAGTGCCGTCTGTCCAAAATTAGTCCAGAGAGCGTTGAACGGAACTCAACACACAGCTGCTCACATCAAATCCTGTCAGCTCACTGCTGCTTGTAGAGATGTCTCGAGAAGCACGGCACTGTGTACTCCGACACGCGCACCAACGGCGTTTCACGGTGTAGCCCCTCCCTCTTTCACCACCTCACCCCTTCACTCTCTCGTGACGTCAGTGAGAGATGCAGCCTGAGATGCTGCATTCACTTCCTCTAAAAAAAGACTGTCAATCATTTTAACCTGAATAAATGAGACAAAACAAAAACACAACGATACAATTTATATCAGTTTTCAAAAGTTTAATATTATCAGGCATCTAGCTGTGCTGCTATAATTGTTTGTATTTATTAACAATCAATAATACAAACAAAACTCTAAATAGGGGTTTATTCCAATGGAAATAAAACCAACACAGTGCGTCTTAAAGCACACTAATATTAGCACTAAAAACAAAGTACAGCTGAGGCTGAAGGAAATCTGAGTAGTATTCCAGGTATTTGGTCATATATTGAACAAGTGGAAATAAATAATAATAATAAAAATAATAGTGCAGTTTACGGGCAAAGAATTTGTATTTTGTTTTGTGTTCAATCGTTCGTATAAATTGTATCAAAAGTTTAGGTTAATTTAAACAATTTCAAATTTCAGTGCAGCAGTAAGGAATTTTGGTTTATGAATAAAACCTTTTGCACATGATCTGTAGTATTAGTAATTCAATATCATTTTGCATTTCAATTATAAAATCACAAGGTGAAAATGCAATTTTTATCCCTCACCTGTTCTTCCACTATTTACGAAATGCAGCCTGTAGTCATGGTTTCCAATGTGTGTTTTGCATTTACTAATTTGTCACAGTCAGCTCTATCTTTCTAGTGGGAGTTGAAAGACTTTTCCTGTGCCGCTCAGCACACCTCGACTCTTTTTATCAGAGCCGTGGCGGCCTTCCCTTGCCTTTTCCATGACAGTCTTACTAAACACATAAACACCTGCTCCTCTTCGGTAGTAAAGACAGTCTTACCACCAGTGGCGGCTGGTGGAACATTTTCTAGGTCGGGCCATCCTATCAATTTCAACAAACATCCCAGTATGATTTAATGCAAACAAATTAAAGTATCAAACACGCATTACTACTTTGCAGTTAAATAACACTTATATAATATAATACAATATAATAGAACATGTGTATGTATTGAGATGCCCCTATGGACCTTGTTATAGGAGGTAAAGATCAGGAGAAGTAAACATGAAGTGTAACTAGAAAATGCATTTCCTGCTGAAAATGCGTTGGAATGCTGAAAACTGAAGTTAATTGCAAAAACATTGCTGAAAATAGATATCCAATTCAAAAACAATTGCAAAAAGCTTAATAATTCAAAAAGTTTAAAGATTACAAATATGAAAAGTCATATCACCCCTCTCCTGAAAGAGCTGAACATTTTGATATTCAAACGGTTTCTGTAGCTTAAAAGAATTCCAGCGGTAGTGATATTTGTTGTAGTAGTAGTAGAAGTTGTAGTTGTAGTAGAAGTATTAGTAGCATTTGAACAAGTACTAGTTGTAGCAGTAGTGATATTTGTAGTAGCAGTAGTAGTAGTAGAAGTTGTAGTCGAAGTATTAGTAACTAGAAGAAGAAGTAGTAGAAGTAGTAGTATCAGTAGTCGTAGTAATAGCTGTAATAGTGGTCGTAGTATTTAATATAACAGTAGTAGTAGTAGAATAAGTAGTAGTAGTAGTAGTAATAGTAAAGTCAGTTTTTGAAGTAGCAGTAGTAGTAGTACCAGTAGCAGTTGTACTAATAGCTGTAGTAGTATTAGTACTGGTAGTAGCAGGAATAGCAATATTAGCAGTTGTGGTATAAGTAATAATAGCAGTGGTAGTAATAATAATTATGGTAGCAGTAATAGCAGTAGCAGTAGTAGTAATAGTAGCAGTAGTAGTAATACTAGAAATATTATCAGCAGTAGTAGTAGTTGTCGCAGTATTAGTAAGAGCATTCATTATTTCAACAAAAAAGCCTAATTTTGAGCTTAACGTTTAAATACAGTTAATCCATGAGGCTTTTATTTTGAAAGGGTGGGACAGGGTGGGGGAGAGGAGACATAATCATAATGTTTGACACACATAAACAGAGGTTATTAAATGACAGGCTTCATCACAAGCAGTTCAGTTAGAATTCGCTCTCTGGGGCTTTTATTTTAAAATGGCGTGTGTGTGTGTGTGTGTGGGGGGGTGGAGGAGGGGGGAAAGACCTCTAAAGATCCCTAAGACCTGAATGACTGTATGAGAGAGACAAAGAGAGAGAGGAGTGTATTTGTGTATGTGTCTGTGAGTCTGTGTGTTTATCAACATCACTAATTGGCTCAATCGCGAACACCTGTGTCCTTGCATCCTTTTCATGGAGATTAAACAGGGAAACACCTCTTAAACAAATCATCGAAACTCCCATAACCGTACCTCCTATTGCTCCGATATTAATAATTGAGAGGAAGGATGACTTGAGAAACAGATCTTGTAAAAATTGTGTCTGTAGTGTAAAAAATGTGGCTTAACTGGCGATCTAGAAATGGGGTACCGTGTTCTGTGGAAGATGTTTTTGAAGCAAAATTTAACATTGGTCTCTATGGAGCAGAAAGTTGGTTGGTGTCAAATGTGGAAATCTGTGGGATTCCACAGTCATTTGTCTACGACAAGGACAAGATTAGCTACTTCTACATCCAGAAATTATGCATGAAGAGTGAAGATTGTGGACACAGTGGCAAAATACTAATGTTTTTTTCACAAGAATCGCAAGCTGCACTTCACTCTAGCGGTGACATCACGCACTCTAAGCTGCCCAATACACACCCATTATAAAGTCAGAAAAGGGCTGAAAAAAGCTTAATAATTCATAAAACATGAAAAGATATAGCACACATGTCATTAAAGAGCTGAACATTTTGATAGTTGAACAGTTGCTGTAGCTTAAAAAATGAAGGAGAAGAATATGGGGTCAGATCAGTCTCAATAATCACAAATGCACACAGAAAGATTCACAAATGCGTACAGAACAATTCACAAATATATTCGATTTACAAATGCACGCAGAACGATTCACAAATACATTCCAATGCACAAATAAATAAATTGCGATTTATATAAATGTAAAAAGATATCACAAATATATTTCTGCATTTGTAAGTATTTCTGTGTGGATTTTTTACATTTGTTTGTGGATTTGTATGCATTTCTTTGTGGATCGCACTGCATTTCTTTACAGATCTCTCCACGGATTTATGAAACTCTTCTGACGTCGCTCGTTCCACAAATATGCGTTTTTTCAACATTCTCTTTTTCAACCAATCACATGAGCGCAGCTCCCCCCCTCCCCTCCCCACGAGGGTGGCAGCGTTAGTTACGCAATTTGCGGAAGCGACAGGGGAAGCTCAAAGGCACTTCGTATAAATATATACATACATATAAATATATTCATATAGATACATACCTATATATACATACTTATATATGTATATATATATCCAAATCAATAGGTTATATGGGTTGCTATCATTCTAAACAGTACAATGCATATTATCCAGGTTTACAATTTGAATTCCTTCAGTCTGCATGAAAGTGTGTATCGTTGCCATGGCAACATGTACCAATTGATGTTAGCCTATATTAGCTTGCTAATGAAAACGAGTAGCCATACTATTACAATTCTGCCTTTTTTTACTAAACTAATTACAACTACCAACAGTCAGTGGTGTATAGTAACGAAGTAGAAATACTTCTTTACTGTACTTAAGTAGTTTTTTTGGGTATCTATTTACTAATTATTTCTGTTGACTTTTACTTTTACTTCACTACATTTTGCAAAGAAAACTGATACTTTTACTCCGATACATTTCCCCTGAAACCTTCGTTACTCGCTACAAAATCAAATCAATCTTTAGAAACAAAATTAATCATGAGACCAGCGTCGGTGACTGTGGTGGAACACAGACTGCAAGCAAGCAGGTTTGGTGAATCAGTGGTCCTAGCAGCAAGTGAAATCATTGGTTAGTCACGTTAATGCGCAATTGCAAACAAGTGCTCTCAAAGCTGCGGTGTTTTGATTCCCAGGATGCTACATGCTATAAGCTAGCGGGCGACTACATGAGTATAATTCCACTCTACGATGACTGATTTCATGATAGAAGCAGAAATGAAAGCACCTGCTACCCCCGCAACAAACTACGGTGGCGACGAAGACCAACACCCGTGGATCGCTAGCGAGTTAGTGAGCTGAGGAAGTGTTGACAGTTGTGACACCATAGGATTGACGGGAGCCGAGAGAGCGCAGCATTAGCATTGGCGTTAGCATTAGGGAAATCCTTCGCAGCTGTGTGCAAGCTGTCTGTGACGCTGAACACACCTCTACCTGCCTCAGCGGCCTGTGAAAGGCTATTTAGCATCGCAGGACTAGTCTTCAGCCCAAGAAGAGCGAGCAATTTTGAAAACCAACTTCTTTTGAAGATGAACAGGACATTTTTCAGTTTCAAGTAATGACTGGGTTACTTTCGGTGCTGCTTTAGTATTGATCATGTTTTGATATTTGAGTCATGTTGTGGATGATCAGATGGAGTTATGATGGTAGCAGTCGCCCAATTGCAGATTTAGCTTGAGCAAAACCTTTGTCTATTGTGTTCAAATCAGGCCCATAGGAGTTTACAAGGCAGGCGTCCTTTCTCTAAACACTGACCTGATGCATCAAGTGGATATTTTTTGCTGAACACAATATTATGCATTTGTCCTCTACATCCTCTCGTCGGAATGAGCAGACTTATAAACGCACTGTTACAACTCCTTCATAGTGTCATATTGCTTTTCGGAGAATTATGATGATACATTCATAGTAGATGCAAAAGTATACTTATGTACAATATATTATGTTGAACATTGTTGCTCCTGATGGATCACAGCCAGCCCAGTTATGTTCAACACAGCTCATGTGCTTGGTCATGGTGCCACAGCACTTAAAAGAATAAACTTCATCATTCTCACAATTCTGACCCTTTGCTTTTTTATGAACAGCATTTACTTGTACTTTTACCTTCAATGAACAGGTTATGATGTTCATTTAATGTTCAGGTTATGATGTACATTTAATATCAGAAAATTACTTTTGTACTTAAGTACAATAAATATCAGATACTTTAAGAATTTTACTCAAGTAGTATTCTAATAGGTGACTTTTTACTTTTACTGGAGTAGTTTTCCAGTAAGGTATCTTTACTTTTACTCAAGTATGGCTTTTGAGTACTTTATACACCACTGACAACAGTCATACCTTCAAGGACCTTAATATATTGTCACATAATGTCAAATAACAACAAATAAAGGCTAAACTACCACGGAACCGCACCAAAACGGTGGCGCTTGCAACAGAAAGTGCCTTTGAGCTTCCCATGTCGCTTCCGCAAATTGCGTAACTCTAACGCTGCCACCCTCGTGGGGAGGGGAGGGGGGAGCTGCTCTCATGTGATTGGTTGAAAAAGAGAACGTTGAAAAAAACGCATATTTGTGGATCGAGCGACGTCAGAAGAGTCTCATAAATCCGTGGAGAGATCTGTAAAGAAATGCAGTGCGATCCACAAATAAATGCATACAAATCCACAAACAAATGTAAAAAATCCACACAGAAATACTTACAAATGCAGAAATATATTTGTGATTTCTTTTTACATTTATATAAATCGTAATTTATTTATTTGTGCATTGGAATGTATTTGTGAATCATTCTGCGTGCATTTGTAAATCGAATATATTTGTGAATTGTTCTGTACGCATTTGTGAATCTTTCTGTGTGCATTTGTGATTATTGAGACTGATCTGACCCCACAGAAGAAGAGATGGGATGGAAGAAATAGAAGTTGAATAAAGATTCGAAGAACAATAGTTGGAATGCTTCACAGTATTGATGTTACGAGATGTGCCGACGCTTCGAAGCGTGTGTCGAGTAATGGAGGGGGCGTTTCCTCGAAGCGCGTATCGAGGCTTGCTTCATTTAGGGGAGGAGCCAAAAATGATGACGTCCGAAGCCTCGCTGCCCGGCTGTACCACGTGACTGCTTCGGGAAGTGGTACAGATTTTGCCGGGAGGTTTGACAGCAATATAAACCCCTCAGGCTCCATTCAAAATGTGGGTTGTTGGTGGAGAGTTGCGGTCAGTTGAGAGTTTGGATAGTTTGGATAGCGTTTATATAGTTTGGAGAGTTTAGAGAGAGAGAGAGATAGTTTGGAGAGTTAGGAGAGTGAGGAGAGAAGGATAGGTGATAAGATTGAGCCAGCTAGGAAGAGGAGGATTTCCCCTGTGTGGGAACACTTTGATTTGATAACTCCTAATAAGGTAAGCTAAATCTAACTCTATTTCAGACACATTAGGTTTGCTTATCAAGAACTGTATTTTTCACAGTTTCTTATTTTATTCAAAGGTGAGGTGTTTATTGTGCTCCAAGGAGTTGGGGTACAATAACAACACCTCATCCATGCTAAGGCATTACCGTGCCTTGCATGAGAATAAGGAGGAAACTGGAGCTTCACCCAGCCATGGTAAGTCATTACACTATTACAAATGCACCATCACAATTTTTCCCTGTTCACTTTTGTTTATTGTGCAAATAAAGACAGGTAACAGACACTGTATTTATTCTCTTTTAACCAGCCACCAGAAAACAAGAGCTGGATGAAGCCCTCGTCTCCATGATAGTGAAGGACACACAGCCCTTCAGTATTGTGGATGATGTTGGATTCAGGGCATTTGTGTCCAAACTGGATCCTAATTATGTTATCCCTACAAGGCAGGTATGTATGGGTGCATGCATGAAACAAATGAGTACTTTATTGTGTCTCACAGTTCAGCACTATATATTTTTTCCTTTAGGCTCTGAAGGCCATGGTGGAGGCAAAGTATGAGTCAGCTAAGGAGAAGGCTAAGGCTAAAGTGGAAAAGGTGGCTGCTGTTAGCCTTACTTCTGACATGTGGACATCCATCAATATGGATGCCTACCTGGCTGTAACATGCCATATTGTGGGTGAGAAAACCACACTCAGTTCAGTGCTGTTAGGAGTGCAGGCATTCCCCCAATCACACACTGCTGAAAATATAGCTTGTGTGAAAGCCTCCCTGATGGAGGAATGGGGAATCGCTAATAAGGTGACATGTATGGTCACTGATGGTGCTCCCAATATGGTTGCCTGTGTGAGAGAGCTGAAGCTTCGGCACCATATTTGCATTGCACACACACTGAATCTGATAGTGAAGAAGGCACTTGACCAGCAGCCTGTGCTCTCTGGCATCCGGGCCAAAGCACGGAAGCTGGTTGGCTTCTTTAGAAGCAGCACCACTGCTAAGGTATGCTCTTTCCTTTTATTCCAATTTCTAATAACGCTAATAGTTTGTCTGTGTTCCTACTGCAGTCATTTAATGGCCTACTCATCTGTATCTTTAAAGGAGAAGCTTACACAAGTGCAACTTCATCTGGGGATGGCAAACATGAAGCTAATGCAAGAAGTGGAGACCAGATGGAACAGCACATATTTGATGCTGCAACGTTTGGTGGAGCAAAGGGAGCCAGTAGGAGCAGCGTTAGCTGGGTTACAACATGACGTCCCCTTCCTAACAGCAGAAGAGTTCAACATTGTTGGAGGGTGCCTTTCTTTGCTGTCTCCCTTCTATGATGCCACTGTAGAGCTGTCGGCAGAGGAAAATGTGTCTGCCTCCAAAGTTGTCCCCCTCGTGAAGATGCTGGAGCACACCCTTCAGGAGGAAATAACAAAGCCGGCACCTGCAGCAGCATTGGAAATGGGAAACCAGCTCATCAGGCAACTCCGGGAGAAGCTGTACACTTTGCAGTCGATGAGCATCATGTCTCTTGCTACCCTCCTGGACCCCCGATTTAAAGTAATAGGATTTTTCAGCCAAACAAAAGCCACCGAAGCAATAAAACGACTGACCTCCGAGTGTGCCACCATTATACGGTCAAAACAAAGCAGAGAGGAAATCCCCCAGGCTTCCACCTCTCATGATGTCACAGGAGGTAATCTATTATTTTACATTTTGAGATCAATTATTCCGATGAGAACACTTAGTAACATGATCTGTGGTTTCTTCTTAGGTAGCAAACTGTGGCATCGTTTAGACACCAGCGTCATGGAGGCACGGAAGACTCAAAATGTAACAGCAGATGCCACTGTGGAGGTCCAGCGCTACCTTTCCGAGCCAAATATAAGCAGGCTGGAAAACCCTCTTGAGTACTGGGAGAGGCAAAAATTCCTGTATCAACATTTATATAGACTTGCTCTTGCGTTTTTGTGCACGCCAGCATCTTCTGTACCCTGTGAAAGGGTGTTTTCAAAGGCCGGAGAGGTTGTGTCAAAAAAAAGGAATCGTTTAAAACCAAAAACTGTTGAGAAACTGTTATTTCTGAATAAAAATGAATAAAATGTCCCCTGTCCTGTACATCACTGTCCAAGTTACACAAGCATATTCAGTCCCGTCTTCCTAGTTCCACAAGCACTTTCACTCTGCCTGCTTAAGCCCATGCCATTTTCCTAAAGTGACATAATAACATTATTACACAACCTGCCATATCATGATACTACCATTTTGAGAAAATTTACACACAGAATACATTCAAAAAATATTTTATTATGCACATATGTGATGATTTATGTACAGAAATTATTTGGTCATACATTTTTGTAATTCATAGTCATTCCCAACAGCCATAACAGACACAAAAATTCAATGCATCACATTATGTGGTTCAGATACAGCTGCCTGTGATTATACATTTGGCCAGTAGGTGGTTTCATGTGCACACGAAGCTTCGAGAAATGAACCCTTTCTCGAACCAATTGGCTGAAGTGGTTCAATGCCTCATGAGGCTTCATCTCACCATCACTACTTAACAGCATTCCAACAATTAGTGCTCAATATGACTATTCAATCAGTTTAACACAAGGAGGACAGAAGCTGCCCCGGGGTTGAAGCGGGTGAAAGACGGTACGACCTGACAACCCCAGACTGGGGGACCAGAGTTTATATAGTGTCAGGGGAATCGTTAGTGGGACCTGAGTCTGGTGTGTCAGGCTGCAGGAGGTGATTAGCTTAAGTAGCTGCAGCTGTGTGGCCATGGGAGGTGTCTGGTCTGACAGGGATCCTGACGCAATCAAAGCCTGTTAGCAAGTTGTACTGGATTCCTCATACCACCCAAAGTGTAATAACTGATCTCTCACTGTTATCTGTGCAGCTTTAATTGATTGCTTATGATATGTTATATATCCTCTGATTAAGCGCAGGTCTGGAGTACCAAGGTGTTTGAAGATGTTGGATGGATTAACACTGAAAGGTTTTTCCCAGGGGATTAAGTTCATAGTTGCCTTCTTTTAAAGTGTAACATCTTTGATAAATTGTGTCTATAGTCTTAAATACAGAATTTGAACTTTAAAATGCTTTCTCAGGGACTTATCTCATACCTATAATTTCTCTTTCTCCTTTTTTGTAAAAACTATAGTTATTTAATTGGTCTTAAATTTTGCATATTTAGCAAATGACAATATAGAAATGTTCCCAAACACCTTGTTTGGATAACCTGAGGTGCTTCCCTGT
The DNA here is from genome assembly GCA_028022725.1 of Lycodopsis pacificus. Taxonomy (NCBI): domain Eukaryota; kingdom Metazoa; phylum Chordata; class Actinopteri; order Perciformes; family Zoarcidae; genus Lycodopsis; species Lycodopsis pacificus. The sequence goes on along the minus strand of CM051706.1, from coordinate 22,049,101 downwards.
AATGTCATGTTGAATTGTACTTGATGACGGCAAAATATAGAATGTCGATTTTAAATTTAAAACCTGTACTCTTGGACCGCAACATGATAAAATAATGTTGTGCAGATGTTGGCATTTCTTTTTCTGCAAAAACAACTTGCTTGAGACAGATTGCTAGCCTAATCCCAATGCTAATCTAATATAGAAGAATAAAGACATTGACAGCCTTTTTCCACACATATTCAATTCAATACAATTTATTTTTGTATAGCCCAAAATCACAAATTTGCCTCAGAGGGCTGAACAATCTGCACACATACGACATCCTCTGTCCCAGGACCCTCACATCGGAACAGGAAAAACTCCCTCATAAAACACTTTAACAGAGAGAAAAGAGGAAGAAACCTTAGGGAGAGCAACGGAGGAGGGATCCCTCTCCCAGGATGGACAGAAGTGCAATAGATGTCATGTGTACACAATGAACAACAGAGTTACAACACATTCAATGCATATGACAGAATCACGGCAGGAGGCAAGACCAGGGTCCAGGTATGACCAGCATCCACGGAAACCTGCGAGGCGAGAAAGCACACACTCTATCAACAATTTCACTGTAAATAACGGTAACGTACTGGCAGCAGGGATGCCATTTTTGCTGTTTTATCTCGTCCATTTTCTTGTTTGGATATATGAAAGACTTTTAAAATGACAATAAAGTGATTTAGTATTACCGATGTGCCCTATATATATATATATATATATATATACATATATATATATACTTTCAAGTGGCACCTGCCTTCAGGAAACGGTGTACAGTTGGAAAAGTGGTGGCATACCACTCCAGGGATCGGTACCTACCACTGAACAGCATACCAGTCTAGGGAGACTCCAGTGAAGAAGCAAAGGGTCCAGATATAACCACGATCCATGGAAACCTGTGAGGAGAGAAAGCACAGAGACTCCGGGGAAGAAGCAAAGTCAGTAATGCGCCCATAATGGTTTCGAAAATAGAAATAATGTCAGTAATAAAAAATGGTAGAAGCAGTAGCTGTCAGCAGGGACACAGCAGGAGGCAGGACCAGGGTCCAGATATAACCATGATTTTATACAATTTTATCAAATATAATGGCTGTTATATGACAACTCTCGAGTGGCCAAGAAATACTCCAAAAATATACTTTTGTGAGAAAGTATTTCTTGGGAAGATGAACACACGAGAGACCTTCTTCCAAGGCTTCCAGGTGTCTTTACAGTGACAATAACAGATATTTAAAGATATAAAATTAAAATATAATGGCTATTATGAGACAACTATCTAGTGGCCAAGAAATACTCCAAAAATATACTTTTGTTTGAAAGTATTTCTTGGGAAGATGAACACAAGAGAGACCTTCTTCCAAGGCTTACAGGTGTCTTTACAGTGACAATAACAGATATTTAAAGATATAAAATTAAAATATAATGGCTATTATGAGACAACTCTCTAGTGGCCAAGAAATACTCCAAAAATATACTTTTGTGAGAAAGTATTTCTTGGGAAGATGAACACAAGAGAGACCTTCTTCCAAGGCTTACAGTGTCAGGATCCAGGATCCCTGTCGGACCCGTTGTGTTTCCCCTGATCTCCTCCTCATGTGTCCTGTCATTCCCCTGTTTGTTATTGTATGCCATGTGCTCTGTGTTTGTCCTCTGTCTCCAGACACCTCCCACACCCTTGATCGTGCACAGCTGAGGACACTCCAGCCGATCACCTCCTGCAGCCTGACACACCAGACTCAGGGCCCGCTAATGAGTTCCCTGTCACTATATAAACTCTGGTCCTGCAGTCTGGGGTTGTCAGGTCGTACCGTCTTTCACCCGCTTCAACCCCGTGGCATCCTCTGCCCTCCTGGGGTCAGTCCGTATCGTCTTCTGCCTCGAGGACTAGTGTTCTACGGATTACACTCCGCCACTCTGCGGCCAGCTCTCCGGTGTCGAGCCACGGGACTCACACCGCCGCTTGCCTACTCTGGTGTCGGACCACGGGCTCCACACCTCCACGCACCTTCGAAATAAAACCTGTTTCCAGTAACTTCTGTCTCCTGTGGTCTTGCGTTTGGGTCCTACCTGTTAACTCCCGTGACAGAACGACCTGACCATAATGGACCCAGCAACCACAGGAGCACCTACGCTGGCCGGACATAGCACGCTGCTGGAAGCACACCAGCAGATGCTCCAGGAGATGAGAAGTTTCGCTGGTGAAGTTTCTCGGGTTGGCTGGCTCGTGCAGGAACTAGCCCGGACAGTCAAGTCTCCACCAGTTCCAGCACCCGCACTATTCCCGCCTGTCTTCGCTCCGCCGGTCTGGGAATCCCCCATGCCGGCTCCGGAGTCCTATGACGGAACACTGGGGAGGTGCCAGGGCTTCCTGTTGCTATGTCAACGGGTATTTGACCGTCAGCCTCAGACTTTTGCCTCGGACGGGGCCAAGGTGTCCTACGTGGTGGGATTACTGCGGGGAAGGGCTTTGGACTGGGCCGCGAGAACGTTTTCATCGGCCTAATACTGTGTGTTATGTGGACTTTGTGGCAGATCTGATGAGAGTTTTTGACCCTCTAGGGGACTCTGATTATATGGCTAAGCACCTTCTCAGCCGGAGACTGGGCCAAGCAAGTGTAGCGGAACACTCTGTGGCCCGGCCGACTCCGGCTCCCCGCATTCGGACGGCATTCCAGCCAGCTCCTGTTCCTGCCGCCTCTTCGCCGCAGCCAGCTCCTGTTCCTGCCGCCTCTGCGCCGCCGCCAGCTCCTGTTCCTGCCGCCTCTGCGCCGCCGCCAGCTCCAGTTCCTGCCGCCTCTGCGCCGCCGCCAGCTCCAGTTCCTACCGCCACCGTCTCCGATCCGCGGCGACCTCCAGTCCCGGCCGCCGCCGTCTCCGAACCGCGGCGACCTCCAGTCCCGGCCGCCGCCGTCTCCGAACCGCGGCGACCTCCAGTCCCGGCCGCCGCCCCGGAGCAGCAGCGACCTCCAGTCCCGGCTGTCGCCTCGGAGCCGCAGCTATCCCCGGACCTCGCCGTTTCAGAGCCAGAGCCGCTCCCAGTCCCTGCCGCTGCCGCCTCAGCGCCGCAGCCCGCTCCAGTTCCTGCCGCCTCAGCGCCGCAGCCCGCTCCAGTTCCTGCCGCCTCAGCGCCGCAGCCCGCTCCAGTTCCTGCCGCCTCAGCGCCGCAGCCCGCTCCAGTTCCTGCCGCCTCAGCGCCGCCGCAGATGTGATATTTGTAAATAATAAAACAATTTTTCAACGATAGAAAATTCTATCTATACTAATATGAATGGCCCACAATTACGTAAGATTGCATAGTTTTAAGTCAAAACTCTTACATTTTCTTGAGGGAGGACTCCCAATCCCAAAATCTCCTCGTCTCTTTTAGTCACTGAAAGACTCTTTTTCGAGCTCCATGATATGATTGAGCATCCTGACTGAGAGACTGCTCCTAAAACCAGAATATATATATTTCACACGCCTCAGCTTTTTATGCAAACCTGCATATAATATATTTAAGAGCAATACTACAGGCTACAAAAGCACTTTAAGTATTAACACTATGGGGTACATTTACAAACCACCTGAACCCACCAATGTTTCAGTTATTATTGAAGTATTATAGGCCTACTATATAAGATGCATCGCCTTTTTTCCACCTCAAGCACTGAATATAACGAAATCACAATAAAACAAAATCAAAGAAAAATAACTTACCCCACCAGGTGTGTGTGTCTGTGAGAGAGGGGGGAGAGAGAGACCGCGTATACCTGCTGCTAGACTTAAACTAATCAACAAAAGCTATCACCACTGTCATTAAACGCCAAAACGTGAAAAGGAGCGTCGTCTTCTCCTTCCACAAACGATGAACATTTCCCAATGTTTCTTGATACACCGGAATGGAACACAGAACAATTGTCACACACACATAACTTCTGATACTAAATATGTATGTATATATATATATATATTATAGGTGTAACAATACGCGTATTCGTATTGAACAGTTTGGTACGAAGCTCACGGTTCAGTACGCATGACGAACAGAACAATACCTTTGAACTAGAAAAAGCATTTCCTGCTGAAAATGCGTTGGAATGCTGAAAACTGAAATGAATTGCAAAAACATTGCTGAAAATAGATATCCAATTCAAAAACAAGTGCAAAAAGCTTAATAATTCAAAAAGTTTAAAGATTACAAATATGAAAAGTCATATCACACCTCTCCTGAAAGAGCTGAACATTTTGATATTTGAACTGGTTCTGTGGCTTAAAATAATTCCATCGGTAGTGATATTTGTTGTAGTAGTAGTAGAAGTTGTAGTCGAAGTACCAGCATATATATAGTTATATATATATATATATATATATAGTTCATTCCACTACTTCTTCTTCTAATTACTGATACTTCGACTACAACTTCTACTGCTACTACAACAAATATCACTACCGATGGAATTATTTTAAGCCACAGAAACAGTTCAAATATCAAAATGTTCAGCTCTTTCAGGAGAGGTGTGATATGACTTTTCATATTTGTAATCTTTAAACTTTTTGAATTATTAAGCTTTTTGCACTTGTTTTTGAATTGGATATCTATTTTCAGCAATGTTTTTGCATTTCAGTTTTCAGCATTCCAACGCATTTTCAGCAGGGAAACAGCTCCATCTCAGCTCTATGTGAGGGCTCACTGTGGACTAATAATGGATTATCTAATGTCTCTGTATACTGAATATATAAAGTCATGTTCCTATAGGGCCTGCATTATATTAGTGGATTACTACAGAACGATACTATCAGCATTATATGAACAAAGGTTATTTGTACATTAAGGTCTAATTCAAGATCACAAAGCGTGTGTCATGTCTATTGGTCACTTTCTGTTACAGATTTACACATTGACACATAAAGTGGCCAGAATAATAATTGAACAGCTTTAGCTGCTGGTAAAACTAACAAACAGTTATAAAACACTCTGACTGTAATGTTACCACAGCAAACATATTGTTGTCAGGATAGTTTGATGAAAAAGACTCGTTTTACATTAGAAATAACCTGTTAATTAGCTTAGTGGTTTATTGTCAGTTTAATAGAGAGATGAAGTCACGCCCTTTACAGTGTCCTGTGGGACTTTACTTTAACGGCGAGAGATAAATGTTTATTTCATCCAGTTTGAATTGTGCTATGAATTACACATATGTTTGTGAATTTAATATTTATTTTGCAAGTCAAGAAAGTCTCAGATTGTCAGACATTTGTCGTATGGTTTAGCTTTGTGTGAAACCGATCAGTGAACTAATCTCTGGTCTAGCATCATGCACGTCAGCTGCACAGCCGTTACATGACTTCATTCTTCACTCATCTTTTTAATTCTTCACAGTTCATTTCGTTTTTTCGCCCTCTGGCGTTTCTGAGAATAATGCAGCGCACAGCACATGGAGTATAATTGGCTCCGTTCATGCTACGAGCTCGCACTACAACACGAAGCGAGACTATGAACAGTTTATAGTCCCGTACTAAACCGGAAGGAGCCGTATGACGAACGTTAGCAGCTATGCTAACAACAATACAGTTTGTCTTTGGTTCACCGGGAAAATGTTTACTCTTCTTGCTTATTGTGAACCCTGTTTGAGTTAGAAACCACTTGTAACGCAATTGTAAAATGTGGAAGCTTCATTTTTAAAGTTGAGTATAGAAGCACATTGTGCTACTTACCGGTCAATGACTCAGATAACAATGTGGGGAGGCCTGGTTTGTTCCGTAGTGAAGGTAAGATGAGGCGTTTAAGGATACTCGGAAATTCAAGCACTCTAAGCTGCGCAATACACACCCATTATAAAGTCAGAAAAGGGCTGAAAAATCATAAAAGTTAAATTGCTGCAGTTCAAAAAGTTTAAAAGATATCAGAAAGCTGTATGTCCCGCGAATAATTCAGGGTTTTCTCAACATTTGAAAGTTGAAATGGTGTCTGTAGCTGAAAGTATGAGGAAGTTGAAGGATTTGAAAGTTGACGCAGTTTAAGAGGATTTGAAAATCTTCTCCATTGAAACCCATTCAAAAAAAAGTTGCTAAAAGCTTAATAATTCAAAAAGTTTAAAGGTTAGAAATATGAAGAGATATAGCACCCCTCTGCTGAAAAAGCTGAACATTTTGAGAGTTGAACGGTTTCTGTAGCTTAAAATATGAAGGAGAAGAAGCGTGCCGACGAAACGGGGGACGGAAGAAATAGTGGAATAAAGATTCGAAGAACAATAGTTGGAATGCTTAACAGCATTCCAACAATAAAAAAAATGTTTTTCTTTTTTTAAACCTTTATTGATGAAGAGCCACGTTCACTCAGGTTTAATTCCATCATTGTTCATACTAAAATGATGATGGAGAAGATGGAACAATACTACATAACACTAGAAAATGCATTTCCTGCTGAAAATGCGTTGGAATGCTGAAAACTGAACTGAATTGCAAAAACATTGCTGAAAATAGATATCCAATTCAAAAATAATTGCAAAAAACTTAATAATTCAAAAAGTTTAAAGATTACAAATATGACAAGTCATATCACCCCTCTCCTGCAAGAGCTGAACATTTTGATATTCGAACGGTTTCTGTAGCTTAAAAGAATTCCAGCGGTCGTGATATTTGTTGTAGTAGTAGTCGAAGTTGTAGTTGTAGTAGAAGTATTATTAGCAGTATAAGTATTAGTAGCATTTGAATAAGTACTAGTTGTAGCAGTAGTGATATTTGTAGTAGCAGTAGTAGTAGAAGTTGTAGTCGAAGTATTAGTAATTAGAAGAAGTAGTAGAAGTAGTAGTAGTATCAGTAGTCATAGTAATAGCTGTAGTAGTGGTCGTAGTATTTAATATAACAGTAGTAGTAGTAGAATAAGTAGTAGTAGTAGTAGTAGTAGTAATCGTAAAGAGGAGACATAATAAAGAGGAGACATAATCATCATGTTTGACACACATAAACAGAGGTTATTAAATGACAGGCTTCATCACAAGCAGTTCAGTTAGAATTCACTCTCTGGGGCTTTTATTTTGAAATGGGGTGTGGGGTGTGGGGGAGAAGGGGAGAGGAGACAGAATCATAATGTTAGATAAACACAAACTGGTTATTAAATGACAGGCTCATCACAAGCATTTCAGTTAGGATTCATTCTGTGGGGCTTTTATTTTAAAATGGCGTGTGTGTGTGTGTGTGTGTGTGGCGGGGGGGGGTGGAGGAGGGGGGAAAGACCTCTAAAGAGCCCTAAGACCTGAATGACTGTATGAGAGACACACAGAGAGAGATAGAGGGAAAGGAGTGTGCGCGTGTGTCTGTGAGTCTGTGTGTTTATCAACATCACTAATTGGCTCAATCGCGAACACCTGTGTGCCTGAAGCCATTTCATGGAGATAAAACAGGAAAACACCTCTCAAACAAATCATCAAAACTCCCATAACCGTACCTCCTATTGCTCCGATATTAATAACTGAGAGGAAGGCTTAGTTGAAGAACAGATCCTGTAAAAATTATGTCTGTAGTGTAAAAAATGTGGCTTAACTGGCGATCTAGAAATGGCGTACCGTGTTCTGTGGACGATGTTTTTGAAGCAAAATTTAACATTGGTCTCTATGGAGCAGGCTTCTGTGTCAAATGTGGAAATCTGTGGGATTCCACAGTCATTTTTCTACGACAAGGACAAGATTAGCTACTTCTACATCCAGAAATTATGCATGAAGAGTGAAGATTGTGGACACAGTGGCAAAATACAAATGTTTTTTTCACAAGAATCTCAAGCTGCTCTTCACTCTAGCGATGACATTGGAATTGTTGGAATTGTTGGAATTGTTGGAATGCTTGACAGCATTCCAACAATTATATGATGAGTTTTCACTGTTAATTTACCATCTCTATTACATGTTGATGCCTCCATGACCAAGTTAAGCAGATGAGACTGAGGACAACTATGTAGAAGAAAAGATCTTCACTTTGTCTAATATGTAGCTTGACAGAGTTCTCGTGTGTGTCCTGGTGTTCTCATGTTTCCTTACCTCCTCATCCCTCACTAAGGGGTGGGGGAAAATCTATACAGCATAGTATCGCGATATTTTGCGTGGCGCTATTGTATCGATACACGGACGCCAAGTATCGATCTTTTATTATATAAACTATAAAAAATGTTTTTCTTTTGAAAAATCAAATCAATTACTTTTTCAGTCCACTAGATGGCGCTGAGTTGTTTTCTGGTGAGGTCAGCAAAGGTCCCGGGTCAGCGTGATTGGTAGGAAGTTGGTCAAAACAAAGAGAGACATCTGACCTCACAACAGGGTTAAATCTGCCAACAGTAGCCGGCTCATGGGGAGAGTGCAGCGCATAACTGTCTCTCTGCCCTCGACGTCCACGCATCACAAGTTATACTGAGTTATATAACTCTAATATCCTACTTATATAAGTTATAGTTCACATACTGAGTGCACACATTTGCATTTAGTTAAATTGGACTATGTAGTAATACAAACAGTTCAGTTTGTCAGGTTCATGCAACATTTATGACATTGTTGGTCAGTCTGTCTGCTTGACAATCATATTCTGCTGCAATAAAAATGATTGAAGTGAGATGAACAGACTGAAAACTTTATCTTATTTGATAAAACATGTTGACACAGTTTTCCTTTGGGGACATCATTTGAAGTTCAAAAAAGTAATAAATCGCAATATAGGCCTATGTTATCGCAATACTCAGAATATCACAGTATCGTGATAATATCGCAGTATCGTGATAATATCACAGTATCGTGATAATATTGCAGTGTCGTGATAATATCGCAGTATCGTGATAATATCGTGTCGTGACCTAAGTATTGTGATAATATCGTGTCGTGAGATCTCTGGTGATTCCCACCCCTACCCTCACTCCCGTAACTGTCCGTGCTGGATCTGTCCCCGTTGTTTTAAAAAGCTAAATAAATTATTAGCATGACGTCATCCAGCTAGCCAAACCTGTCTGGTACAGCTAGTACAGAAGCTTCGCATGTACTGCTTCCCTTTCCCGCTAGTCTGCTGTCTGATTGTGAGGTCAGGCTGATCTAATATCAGCTCTTTCGCTGCAGAATCTCCGCCAAAGTTCTCCTCTCAAACGGGTCTTGGAGGAGGAGTGCTCGCGCTGGCGCGGGCGCCTGTAGAGACTTCTCCTGACGAGAACGCGCAGCTAGCGGGGCCTGATCGTTCTGGCCCCACTCTGAATCTATTTGAGGGCGCTGATTGGCTAAATTGTATGTCACTAATTTCTATCTTCAATCAGCAATTGGCTAAACTGCTTTTTAGACCCGCCTCTTTTGGGCCAAAACGATTTGGCCCCCCAGCTGCGCGTTCTCAGACGTGTCTACACACAGGCGGAGAGCACGAGCAGGAAAAGCATATATTTTGCGCAGATATCATATTTTACACATATTACTGGGTACATTCCATAGATCAAACACACAAATATTGACAATTTGTATAATTCATTATTATATTATTGTTATATTCATTATTCTTTTTTTTTGTGTGGCTCAAGGTGGGGCCAAGAATGAACTTGTGAACACTTGTGATAGTAATGTTGACATACAATACAAAAAACTCAATACATCCCAAAACACACAATAAAGCAAGTTATATAATGGACCATTTAATAATGAAGTTCCATGAAATAACATTTGCTTGTTACATAAGGTACATATCTGACACTCAGCAGTATTATAAATCTGTTATTCTTGACATTGTACATTCATTCTGAACAGTTAATACTGTTTTCTCTTGCAAAGTTGTAGACCAGGTGTTAGAATGACTTTATTAATATGCTGAATACGAAGTAATCAAGTGCAAACACGCAGCAGTTTGGCAAATCCACTTTTCAAAAATGAAATCCCAGCACAGTTTTACAAAACAAAGTATAGACACAATACTGATTGAATCATCAGTTCAAGTCATTCTGGTTCAGCTTTGCTTCTGCATGTAGTAGCCGATGTAAATGTGTGAAGTCAAATGAGAGAAACACACATTTTAAAATAATCCATTTGCCTTCTGTTAGGTTACAACAAATATGACGTTTTACCACTGATCACATTTTAAAATCAAATTTCACAGCATAAGTTAAATCAAATTAGTATTAGACCATATCATAAGATGTGAGCGTCGGGGGATTCCGTTGGCTGTAATCTTCAGCCACACTGCAAGATGCCACCAGATCCTACACACTGGTCCCTTACATAGGTCAACATGATGTTTCATCCATACACAAACCGAAATGTAATAACAACTGGTGGTTTTAAGGGGAAAGACATGATGGTAAAGTTCAGAAAGGATATTGTTATCAATCTTCAGGTAGAAACACTGAATAAACATGGATAACCTGAGGACAATGAACACTCTACAACAAAGCATTGCTCATTAGTGTCAAACATTACCTTTTAAGTCATACAGCTTGAATCTACCTCAACAATTAAAAAAATATATTTGTCACTCCAAATCATTTTATAATCTATTTCAATGTATCCGTAAATATATGGCATCCACCTCTTGGAGTTTATTAGGATTATTAGTGGGCTCATTTCTGGCGAACCAAACCATTTTAGGACTCATAGGCACTTCACTTATCAAACATTTGGCTATTTCCCTTGGCATAACAAGAGAGAGAGAGAGAGAGAGAGAGAGAGAGAGAGAGAGAGAGAGAGAGAGAGAGAGAGAGAGAGAGAGAGAGAGAGAGAGAGAGAGAGAGAGAGAGAGAGAGAGAGAGAGAGAGAGAGAGAGAGAGCGCAGTGTTGGCTGAGCAAGCTAGAGAGTGAATGAAGAGTGGGGCCGGCATTATGAGAACAAAGCCGTGAATGAGAAGAATAAAACATTCGTTTGTCATTGTTCCACAGCAGTTACGTCCTTTTAAATGAATGCAGCCCAGAGCACACTTGCTCCTGCTGTGGCCTGTCTGTGTCTCCGCTCGGTTACTGAGTCCAATATAGCAGCACACAGCAGAGACTGACGGGGGAACACATAGAAGCATACAAAAACACAAAGCGATGTAACAACACCTTCTCCACCGCTTGTACGAGTGCCACATAGCTAGAGCCTCGGTACTCCGAGGGGTGTGACAAAGCACTGGAATGAGAACGGACTGCCAACCCTTCTCATTGGCTGGATAACACCAGATGTTCTTAGCTTAAAGTAAATACAGGCAGAGGGCAGGGTTACTGCAGATACAAACACCAGCACACACATGTGGTCACGTCACATGTGATGACTGAGAGGGAATATCTTTGTATCATTCCATACATTCGTTTTTTAGGAAAGTGTTGCATATTATATCTTTAAATAAAAATACATGTCTTGTGATAGAAGATGAGACCAGCACCTTTTTATTCCATTTGTAGGGTTTATCAAGATGATGCTTATACAGGTCTTACTTTATCGTATTATTATACTGCGATATGTCATTTTTCTAGTTTTGACCATCATTATTTACAAAGTTGATTGCTGAAATTTGGGATCATCACTAAAAAGTAGTTGGATCAGGGAACACAAGACATGAGATGAACAGACAGCTGCAAACAAACCCTCACGTTAGCCAGACTTATTTGGAAGAGAAGGCAAAGGTGAACAGTGACATGCAGGCCTGCAGAAAGTGCGCTGAACAAGGACACGGTTCAGAATCCAAACCCAGGAAGAGTTCCCATAAAACCAGTGGAATAACAAACTGGAGCACCGCTTTGAACAGGAGGCACATTTGTCCACCACTGAAGCCAAACACAAGTTGACACCATGTCAACACAAAACCTTTTCTTCACCCTGCTGTTGGTTTCATGCAATTTGGTTCACGCTTCAGCATGTGGAGCAACAGGCCTGATGAGACACTGCAGAGAAGAAGAGTGAATGGAGGTCAGTGCTCTCTGCAGGACGGCTCGCTCTGCTTATTGCTGTCAGGTAGACTCAGGAGTGTGGCCCATGTACCTGCCAACCCTTCCTGCTCTTGCTAACTGCAGTGTCCGGGCGGTGCTGTGTCAATCAGTGTCAGCAACTCCATTTCACGTCCCTTCCAGCTCGTCTACCTCTGTCAGAGTGTTTTTTGATTCCCCTCTAATGTCCTCTGATCCCTCATCATAAGCCATCACCATGATCCTCACTCCTCATCACTGACCTGCTTGCTCCTGACGATCATAGACTAACACTTCTGTGATGCTGCTTGATGAAGCTCTCCTGCTGTTCTTTAGTAACCCCTCCCTTCTCCTGCGGGGGCTCCTTGGTCACTTCCTCCCTGCTGACTGGCTCCTGGTTAGGCTTCCTGCCGCGGTCCCACTCCTCACCAAGAACACTCCCAGCGTCGCTCATGTCTCCCAGGTGTTCCACCGAGTCACACTTCTGCAGGTCAGAGGCGATGGTCTGCAGGCTGATGACTGACATGCAGTCTGAGCCGGCCTGCTCCGCCTCCAGCCGCTCCCTCTGGCCCCAGCCACTCTCTCTGTGCCTCTCCACCCACAGCCTGGTTTTCTCTCCGTCCGCCCAGTTGCTCTCTACTACGCTGACTCCCGCACAGCTACCCCCGATGCGAATCCCAACGGTGGCTTTGACCTCAGCCTCAGCACCTACAGGGGAGCTCCGCCCCCCGCAGACTGCAGGACGCCCCCTGCTGGCCCTTATTCGCCCCCTCTGTGCGTGGATCTGCTCGCTGATCTGCTCCAGGTTCCGCAGGGCCACAGAGTAACATGTCTTTACCTTCGCCACCCGCTCCTCCAGCTGTACTACTCTAGCCTTATGTTCCTGAAAAAAGTGAATAGACACATGTCACTCGACAGTCATTAATATTTGTATCTAATTGTATTTTGGTTTTATCAATCAAGTAAAGGGAACATGACTTACAGAAAACTGTACAGTCAAATCATTAACGTCAGTCACTGGCTTTAACATCCCATTGTTTACATCCAACTATCTTCACCATTAAACTTCCTTTTTCAAGTTTTTGATTTATTTTTTTTAAAGCTGCATGAATTGATCTGTGGCCACTTGGGGCAATGTTACAAGCAACAAGCATTGGCATCACTTTATAAAGTTGCTATGGTGAACATGTTAGCGTATCCACAAACACCATAAATCAAATATAAGTAAGGATCCTATGATATGACAGAGGCAGTCTCAAGCTTACAGCTTTACTTAAAAACATGATCAGACAGGTTGGTGTCAGGAAACAACTGCTAATGACAGCAGGTTGCATCAATCACAGGCCTACGCGGCTTGTAAGCTACAACTGAAGATATCAACAGCAGCACGAAACATTCAAAGATCCACAAAATCTGAAATCAACTCTCTGTTTCCCACTCAACCCCTTAAATTTGTTCCAATCGCTCAACAAAGTGGGAGATTGTCAAAATTCCCATGAAAGTCACAGAAAGTTGAATTCTTTGACCAGCAGTTTGTACTGTCCCAGATCCACAAATGTCTGCATGCAAGGTAAACCCCGCCCATTACCACAAACACATTCTGCTGACTCTGCATGAACATGGCAGCTGAAACTGAAACTGAAGGTGAAGTACATCAGCAAAAAAGCTGCTACATCATGTAGAGTATCATGCAGAGGACATCATCAGCTTGTGGAGTACAGTATGAACACACGGTGTGTATTAGTTATGATGTAAGAAAGGATTGCTGCTGGTACAAACCTCCAGAATGTGATTGAATTGAGCCTTGAGTTCAAAGTACGGCTTGGATTTAAGGATGACCTTCTTTAGGGCTTTCTGGAGGGTCTGGACTCGAGCCTCGGCCTCCTGGCAGAGCTGTGTGACTCGCTGGTGCTCCCGCTCACTGCGGAGGCGCTCCTCCTCCGCCTCGTTCACCTGACCAGCACAGGAAGAATGACTGAGAGGAACACGGCATAACCACACAACCACACAGGAGCTTCTGTGAACCCTTTACCACTGTTAGTAATGGGTAAATGGACTGTACTTGTACAGTGCTTTTCTAGTCTTCCGACCACTCAAAGCTCTTTAACACTAACCCTTTCTAACCCGAACAACAATGAATAGTTAAAACAGAGTATATATGCACATTATCTCAATTTGGGGTTAAGTGTCCTGCCCAAGGACTCATTGACATGGACCACTGAGCCACAGTCGCCTTTTCCTTTGCACGTTCAGGGCACGTTCCTTTACACTGAGGGCTCAGTGTGTGGAATGTGGGCTAATGCTATCAAACGAAGCACTGAAGCCTTCGAAACTAAAGCGACACGTAGCGACGAAACAGCCAACGCTCGTGGGAAAGCCTGTTGGGCTTCTTGATGTGTATGCAGGTTTACATACACATGATAATAAATGTCTTTGTGATCATCACATTGTATCATCTCATTTATTTGACAAGGGTTTTGCCTGTTCAACTCCGCGAGGACACCGGCATCCTCGACCCCCTCCCGTTCTGTTCCTACGGCTTGTTTGCGCAAATACGTCACAAAACATGTCTGTGTTTGGTATCCCAGCATGCCCAAAATCCTCATCTTTGCAAAGAAATCGATTTTCTTTCATTTCTTATGGATTTTCCACAAAAGGAGCCCACACACACTGTCCAAAGTCACCCAAACCGCTGCAAGTCGGATCTTGCAGCATTTAGATGGAAAAAGACACATTACAGACCCGACAACGTGCTAGCAGATGTTACCATGGAGCTAGTGGCTTCAGAAAACGCTAGTACTTATAGTACAAACCGTATCTTCCTCTTATATAAGCCGTCAACCAACGTATAACCTTGCGTAAATGAGCTATTCTCATGCTCGATCGTGCGCTCGGTCGCAGCCATTACGCACAGCAAGTCCGCTACTCACACACCACGTCTTCGACCATATATACATAGTTTTTGCAATTTCCAAAGGCTAAAAATAAAAGGAAAATAATATAATATCAAAATATAAAGGGAGAAACACCTTTAGTGTGTCAGAATATCATTTGGTTACCATGTGTCCATTTGGGTCTCCAATGTCCTTTTAGAGCTCCGCCTGGATCTCTTCATGGAAGAAACTCTGTAGAATGGTCATACTTTGTCCAATCGTCTTCAAATTTGTTCACTGATAGTGTAGTTACAGCCCTATACTGTCCTTTACCTGTACAGATACAGCCACAGGCAGTTATTTATACTGAAAGATACTTTTTTATTTTATGCGGACAAAAATCTTTTCTGTATGACCTACAGGTATTCTGACACTTTTGATGCATATAGTCAGAGTGGTTCAGATGCTACAGCCATTTTAATTTGGATATGTCATTTTAGGCGGTTTTGCTCCAAAATAGGGGTGGAGTTGTACAGGTAACAATATAGTTATTGAATACAAATCAAACCAAGAGTGAGATCAATTAGTTAAACTAATAGTGTTAATATTTGAATGGGCCCCGGGACACTTTATACTTGAAAAGTTGGGCCCCGAGGTCAAAAATGTTAAGAACCCCTGGTCAAGAGGGCATGTGTCCTCCTGAATGTACTGACTCTACGGTTACAGCTCTTTAATATGTCGAGGTAGCTAGCTGTCAGGAACTGTCCTCCATGTTACACTTGTGACAGCCGAAAGCCACTGCTATTCCGGAGCTGTAGCACCGCCATCGTTCTCCTCGATGCTCCTCACCACCCTGCTGTGCAGATGAACGTGCTTCTTCAAATCTGAAGTTAAGTTCTTCGCAGCTGACAGATGCTGATCCCCCTGGCACAAATCGCATTGAACTGCAACTGTGCAATATGGAGAATATCTCAAATCAGGATATTTTTTTTACCAGATACCTGGATATTGATATTGAGACAATATTGTAGGGTTAAAAAAATTATTCCAAATGAGTTTGTTTTTTAAAATAAATAATCAATGTGGATTTCCCTGTGATGTTCTTGTAACGTAATGCTTATCTGAAAATGTAGCTAAATAACTGATTACTTGAATTGCAAACTAATGTAAACATGAGGCTCTGCCAGAAACATCTCTAAATGTACAGGAGGTCGCAGCTTTAAGAGATATTTGAATTACATCTTCGTTCTGAGAGTAAATGAGTTAAAATCCCCCAGATATTGGACTAGGAAAAAACAATTAGTGATCATCCTTCAATCCTCGATATACGGTCCGATCGCCAAATGCATTACCCCCAACACTGCTCATCAGAGAAATGTACTGAACACAGGCATGTTCTATCAATACATGTAGGTACTATTAGGACATTTTTTTAGATATTAAATTAGAAAAGTGACAATAAAATTAGTTAAATAAATTCCAAAATCAAACAGGAAACAGAAGAAAATGTTTTTAGAAAAGAAAAGGAATGTTTGTCCGATCAGGATTCACTTTGATTATCAGCACTGATAAGAATCGGTTCAGTAAATCAATGAGCAAAGACCAGAGAGGCTTCGTTAAGTCAAGGCAGGAATGGACTGAAGAAGGGGAATATAGACTGAAAATGTGACTGAAAAAGTCACATTGTGACTGAAAAGAAAAAAAAGGCTTGGCACGATTATTGAAGAACAATCTGGATTCATGCAGGGAGACATATCATTATTAATGGCAGATTAGCACTAGATTCATCTGACTATAGTGACCTCATCACTAAGGAGAGTTTCATTTTATTCATTATTTTCTAGAAGGTTTTTGATAGTTTCTTTTTTGTTTTTCTTGCAGACCTTGTACACTGCATGTAACAGCTCAGTGAAGCCTGATCTCACTATTTATATACCCAGAGCGGAATAATTACACAGTTTAACCAACACAGTGTGAAATAAAGTGTTGTCGGACAATATTCAGTAGAAATGTGCAATCGTGAGACCAGCGTTTACGTACTGTAGTCGCTGAACTGATCATGAACAATGTGAACAGCACACATCAGGCGGAGGAGAGATCGTAACGTTGGCTGTTCACATCCAATTACATTGTGCTGCGTTCATGCTCAGTAAAGACTGGTATTGGACAAAGTCCAAAATTTAACAACAACAAAATGATTTTGATATCCAATTCAATAATGTAACAATGTTAAACAAGTATTAGTTCATAAGCATTCAGTGAACTAGAGCTCCCATTAAGCTTTCGACTGTAATACATCATCGATGCTGTTCTCTGTACTGCTGCTGTTAAAGTTCTCTCTGCAGAGCCGTGGTCACTGGATCTGCCTCTGTTGTTGGAGATGTTAGTGACTCAAAGGTTCCAAATATCAAATAAACAATGCTACACAAAGCTATACCATCCCTGTCTAGATACATTGAGTGAACAACATGACATGTTGTTGTTGGGCTAAATGTTTAGAAATCTGTATTCTTTTATTTATTATCACTTTCCTCTTTCCAGGTAAACCTGAAGATAAAGGTCTCACACATTGCCCTCCTTTTTGCCCGTATAGAATGCATCAAAACCAGGAGATGCCTGGGTGTGTACCTTAGCGGTGGCGTGGTTCAGCATCTCCTGCCAGGTTGGGTCCATGGTGTTCCTGTCAGCCAAGAGGCCCTGCTCTGCCACATACACCATCTCTCTGGCAGCAGTGTGCATGGACACGGCCCTCTCATATCTCAGAGCTGCCTTCTGGGTCTCCTGTTGGGCCTGGGGAGCAGACGGCAGCAGCTTCATCAACTTTCATCTACTGCAACAATGAAAAGGAGCATTCATTTAAAGGATACCTCCCAGAGCTGCTACCAAATTAAACATATCTTATGTATATTCATTTTGTGTTCTCTGTAATATTGTGAAATTGTAATATTATGTAAGTGGAGGTTTCAAATAAGCCCCGTGGGCTTTCTGCCTCATCCTGCACTGTGATATTATTTATCTTTAAATTGTGTTACAAAATACAACTAAACTAAACTACAATTTGTTAACCCTTTCAAGACATCAAAATTCACAAAAAATATATAGACAAATACCAATTTTTGTCTTTAAATATAGAATTTGAATTGACCACTATAATTGTCATAACTGTGGACGCGTCCTGAAGCAGCTCAAAGCGCTTCACTGATTGCATTTCTCTGGCTAAACTCTCTGAGATGTATCCCAGTGAAGAGTCCATATGGGACTGATTGGTATTGCTTTCTGCCTCTCTTGTTCATATTTTTGTAACTACATTTTGTAAACTCAAGATATTTGTGGAAGGCTGATAACTGGGTTCTCTGATGGCGTTCGGTATCTCATGGGGGAAAAACCACATAAGCTGAGCCTGGTGTACGGCTATGACCTTTGTAGCACTACAAGCACACTGGTTAATTTACTGGCATGGAAAAGCCTTCGATCCCTGAGTCACACTGCGCTGAAGCAATGCAGCATCTCAAAGCTTCAATTAGAGAAGCTCAGGTGTGGGCTTTGTGGATCTCCTGTATTCTATTACAACCCCACATTCACGCCCACTTCAGGCCATGAAAGGTCAGCTGTGTGCGGGTCAGAAAAGAGGGTGTCAACTTCTCTCGATTCAGAATTTGAATTTAGGCGACTTGAAGAAAGATGTTCGTTTAGTTCTCTGAATTCATAATCCCTACAAAACAAATAGTGGACATTTCAGAGAGGGGGATTCAAAATAAATAAATAAATATATGTGGTTTGTAAAGTAAAACGTTTCAATGCTATAAGTTCTGTGCTATTGAATAACAATGCTAAGATTAGATAGATAGGTACTTCATGTACAGCAGCATTTCTCGGTACAGGTAAAGCAAAGCAATACAAATAACAGAGTAAAAAATGTGAAATATAAAAATGCACAATATATACAATAAAATAGAATAATATTAAATGAAATGAACCAAACAATAGTGCAACGATAATTAAGTTTAGTTGACTTAATTAGCTTGTTTTTATTAACCCCTTAGTGTATTTGTGAATTGAGATTATTATTGTTTTATTACCAATGAAGTCAAATTTTTTATTTGTGAGAGAAAGATTGTGATATTTCTCCTGTCAAAAGTTAAGGAATCTCATATATCATATGGAAATGTACTCTAGGCCCTCAAGAGCTCAACGTCACTGGCTTTGTCCTGGACACAAAGGACACATCCCACACGCAGCTCAGCGGCTCTAAGGCCGGTGTTAGTTTGGGGGAATAGTGACAGTCAAGGTTACTGTGATCACATGGGAATGTCTGATCCACGTCTGCATGAGAGACCAGCAGGAAGGCTGGTGAAGGACACCAGGAAATATCAGAAGAATAACTGCATTACTGTTGGTCATCATGCCTTTCATCGTATGGAGTCTTTACATGATAGGCAAACATGTAGTGATTTAAGTAAGAACAAAGCAAAGGCTATTGAAATCTGCATATGAACATCATTGATGTGACACTAAAGACATTTCCCTCATTTTATAATTTGCATTTTCATAACTGACAGTGGTAAACAGTTCAGATTGATGATCTATTATTTGCTTTATTGCTTTCGATTAGACCTCTGCTCTTCGTTCAATTACAGATGCAGATGAGTCCTCGGCATGTTGATTAATCCTGACTACTCAGGCCCCAGTCCTTCAAAGGTTAAAAGCTTTACATAATCAATCATTCTCCATTACAGACGAATCATTCAGTATCAGCTGTGGTTTACCGACATCAAAGAAACAACTTATTACAATTATCCAGTACGACTGTGTATTCTCACAGCTCTCCATGGACTGTGGCTCTGCCTGACGCTCTCTGCTGCTATTAATACTATTATTATTATTAGTCACATTTCCATTTCTATGACTAATATTACTGCTTTTATTCTGCTATTATTAGTGCTACTTCTACGAATGTTACTTCATTATATTTATCATTTCTTTGCTATGGATTGACTGTTGTGTTGTTCATTCTGTTCACATGTAGCTCAAGCGCAAGTTCAGTCAGGAAGACACTCACTAGTAATCTCTGTCTTTCCTCTCCTTGTAATTACTCTATCAGCTGATTGGGGGCGGGCACTTTTAGTAACCAACCAGGTTCGGCACACCGGTTCCTCAAGCCAATCATATCGTTGCTGTCATATTTTAAAGAGTGTTCTCCTCTCTGCTGCTGTCAGTTGTCATTTCAGCTAAGCAGTGGCAAAGCGAGGCTATTTCCCTTACCTTTTAAATTGCATGTCACTCATTCATATCTTTAATCAGCATTAAAGCATCATTGGCTAAACTGCTTCATAGACCCGCCTCTTTGGGGCAGATTGCATGCTGGGTGTGTGAGTGTGTGTGTGTGTGTGTAGGGGTGCTGCCGGCTCACAGATGGAAACCATGAGTGTGAATACAGATCGCGAGGACTAGTATAAATCTCAGTCAGCGATTATTGACTTTAAGTATTAAGTAAGAGTCAATTTAACGTGTTCTGTGAAACATAGAATATAGTTGGTCGGCGATCTCAGAGCGAGGGCCGGTTGATGATGGAGGTGGTCCGGTATTGGACCGGCCCAAACCCCGTCGGCCTACCGGGGATT